>VYZM01008310.1:185818-228761 GCA_013398915.1 Dromas ardeola | reverse complement strand
ATCATTTGGTGTGAGTGCGGGTCAGATCCCATTGGATTCCTAAATAAATCTGGGCTCTTGACAAAACGGTACGAGAAGCCTTGCTGAATACTTGGGTGCAATCTCTATAGCAAAATTTATCTGATGCAGCCTTAGGTTTCTTGAAGGGTAACTTCACTTAATCATAACTATTTTCTGCAAGCATTTGAATGAGCTGCTAATCCTCATCTCTTCGTTCACATTAGATAATTAAATCAAGATTATTATTTTTAAGTATTCCCTGAAAACTGGTGATCCTTATGAAAATGGATAAGAATGTCTGTGAAACGTCATAAATGGGATCTTTTTCTTTTGGGAACTGTTCTCTGTCTTTTATTTAACATTACTACGACAGGCTATTTATGAAATGTCTTCTTTCTTCAGTATGTACAATGGGCCAATTTTGAAACTGCATTGCTAGGGAATCACTTTTTGGATGAACTGTGAAACAATATGGGATTGTTGTGAACCTTTTAAGGAGGAGATGAAGGAGTAGGTGAAAAGGAGGAAACAGAGGCCATTTCTAAAAGCATTAGGTCTATGTGACAGGGTGCTACCAAGGCAAAACAGGGACTGGAAATACCCCAGTTGTTTTCTTAAGTATAGCACAATCAAAGGTCATCAAAAGCAAAGTAAATGTATTAGTCGTATCCTTCTGAAAGGGACTGCTGAAAAATGGCAAAGCTCCAGGATGAAAATGACTTATTAAAAAGATTAATAGTGTCTTGAAATTTTTCTGTCAGGACTTTTCCAGTCAGCTCAGAACAGCAGGATTGTTGCAGCCATCTAAAGATATAGAATATTTTGGCACCTTGAATTAAATTTAGTTCTCGTGAGCAAAAATCAGGTCGGCTAGCTGAACTGCTCTATAAAGAGCAGTATATGGCCTAGAAAAACTGTGGGGATGAGTTTGCTGAGTGGAGCCATTCAGCAAAAACACAGGAAGACAGGGAGAATGCAGAGGAATATCAGAGTAGTCTATGTAAACAAAACCATGGAAAGCTGCATAAGAGACAGCAGCAGAGTAACACATCTGAAACAATGATTGATAGGTGTTGCAGAGGACTGTAAGATACGTTAGGGAAACTTGTGTTTTAAGTTTGTTTATATGGATCAGTGTGTGGTGGTGTACAGGACTGAAACGCATTGTTAGCTATTTTCTGAAGGAATGGGAAATGCCAGGTTTCTGGTAGTCTGTTTTCACCTTTTAACATTTTAGCTCTGCGTTCTTATTTTTATCCATAAAGACAGATAAAAAAATTAATGGCTTTAGTAGTAGTAGATCACCCCCAACAGCTTTTAAGTAGATTTTTGATAAATGAAGATACTTGTCAAAAATAGCAATAAACAAATTATGCAACCAGAATTAAATATGCATTGAATCCCCATAGACAAATGTGAAAGACCTTGTTAGATACAGTTGTGTTTATGTTACACTTTTTCTTCCCCCAGGTTTTGTTACTGTAGATAATACCAATAAAATAATTTTTGCTTGTATGATTAATCTGCCTTATGGCTTCTGCAGTCACCAAAACCTGTTTCTGGTATTTGCCCTGATCACGGTTGAGATATATTAGAAAACCTTGGACCTGTGGACATATATGCACTGTACAGTGCAGGCAAAAGCAAATTAGCTTTTCATTTTTGCACATCCTTAACCTTCAGGTGACATTGGCATGCCATCCAAGTTGTCTTTTGCTGTAACGTCACAAGGTATTGGAGGCTACTGAACTCTGATACCCTGTTCTGCATTTGATGGGCTAAGTCAGTAAACAGAAAAAAAAGCATAGTCTCTGAACTGTCTGAGTCACTGTTAGCACTGGAATAAGGCTCTTAGGTACTTTTAAATTTCTTCTCTTCAACTATATGGTTCTGGGCTATTTACTCTGTAGCAACACCAAGACTAGAATGGAAATCCAAATCCCTCTTCAGTGGTTTATATACAGTATCATCCTACTACTTCTCAATTATTTGTCCACTGTTTCTTAAGAGAACTTTGTGGTACCAGCAGGAGTTAAGATTTAATTAAATATGCCAATATTTCTGTTCACTAAGTCTCTCCTGCTAGCATTAATGCCCGCTTACTGACTGTAGCAGCCACCAATATCCAGGGTTTAAACCTGTAAATGAAAGATTGCTGTACTACTAGAGAGTAGGAGGTGCATAAGTAAAACAAAGTAATGAATTAAGCAGTACAATAAAACAACAACTGTTACCGGCATTAATGTGCAATGTAGGAGACTCCCAAAGCATATCAAGTGAAGCTCATCAGGGAAATTCTACCAAGCCTCGACTCCTTGAATATCAGAGAGATTATTTTGTGTAAGCCATCTGAAAGGTATTGTAACATAATTAGTTGTTCAGAGTTGTAGGAAGCTGCTTGCCAGTTCTTCATGGATTTCATTTGTAATTTGCCTCAGGAGTGTGGAAGCTGCTTCAAAACCTGTTTAGAAAGAATTCTACAGAGGTAAGACTATAAATACCCATGTAAGGTTAAGCATCATTAGCATGGTTGAGCTGTTAGAGACACTGCTGTTTGGCTAAAATGCAAACAAAATGGAATTCACTTCTATTGTGATGATTGAAGACCACTAACTTTTTGTAGCCTGTAAGTATCGAACTATCGTGGTCTGAATGGACATTTAGTTTGTCAATACTTCGTAGTATAGCTATTAATAGGTTTAATTACATTCTTCATAAGGGGCACTGAGAAAAGTTACTTACTAAAATTCTGCATCCTTCCTTTTTAAATGCATGATTTATTAGAAGTGTAATCGTTCAAGGGGAAATGAAACATTGGGAATTATATTTATTTATACAGAGATAACTGAAGCCTTCTGAAGTCAGTGGAAATTTTTCTGTTCATCTCGATGACTTTTGCATCAGACCTGTAAGATACAAGTTGAGGCAACTTCAAATCCTCTTAATTGTTTTCATGTACAAGATGATACTTACTGGTTAGGAGTATTTTCCTTCGTTTTTATTCAGCATGAAATATGCTACACAACAGCGTTGGCAAAATAATATGAGGCAAATCTGCAGTTATTAAAAAAAGGCTGGACTCAGTGTTTTTAAAGATGGAAAAGGAATTTTGGAATACAGATTATTTTGTAAGTTAATGCATTTGCATTCGTAACTCTTCCAGGTTTTAATATCTTCTGTTAAACACTGTCCCAAAGGGACATTGTGAAGTAGGGTAGGTTATTGGAGTTGGTTTTGACTTTGATACTGTTTCTGATTTAAATTCTAGTTTTGCAAAAGTTCATTCTTATTATATTCTGAGGAAGTTTAAATTATTGTCTTGTCCCCATATCCTTCATTCATTTTCCTTCCACCACTGTTCTACTTAGGCAGTTTGTCGGGCAAAGAAACACTTTGTACGCTAGAACTGTGTCATGATCTTACCTGGTAATGACAAATAATTAACCTACTTGCTTGGACAATAAACTGAGATGTTATTGCAGAGGTTCTTGATGTGTGAAGTCCTGGTTCTGCTGGAGACAGCTGGACCTCTGCCTCAGAAACATGGGTTTGTGAGGAAGCAGTGAAAGCAGTGAAATTAATTGACTTCAGATTCCCCTTTCTCTTCAGATATGATTAGATGCTCAGTTCCTTTTCTTCCTCTCACCCACGGACAATTTTGAAAATCTCGGCCATTGTGTTTATTTCTGGGGCATAAGATTGTATCCTGATTCTGTCATGTTTATACCTCGCTATTTTTTATCCCTTTTTCATTTGGAGTGATATTTTAACTGACGTGCTGAGTTATGCAATAATATATGTAAAATCTCCTTGGTGATATTTTGCAAAGGGGAAAAAATAAAGCTGTCAGGGAAGTGATCTTCTGAAATACTGGCTTTATCCTGGCCGACTTACTTTACGTTCTGTCCCAGTGCAAATCTTTTGTTTCTTGAGAGTAAAAAGGCTTATCTCTATTTCATTCACAAACCCCAAATTGAATCTGTTGTTTTCTCCCATGATGTAGAGCAACACAAATACTACTTTTAGCAGGGTTGCCTTGCATCAGCCAGAAGGACTGTCAGATCTGGTGGTATATAAGGATTTTTAGATAAATTTTACCTCTGGGAAATCTCCAGGTTTTCATTACATTTCTGGAATAATTGTCCTCCCCTTTTGCTCATTTCTAGAGGGAAAGATAACACCTCTCTTTCATTAACGAGCCTTCTTTTATCTGAATTATTTAAATACAAGGCAAGGTCCCTGCAAATTCTCCTGCAATATAGGCAGTCCTATACTAAGATACTAAGGACACTTCTAAATGAGATTTAATAATATAGTAGGACATTTAGCATATATTAATTAAATATCAGCAGATGGTAAGGAGAGCCCTCGCTGAGAGTGAATAAGTAGAGAGAAATATAACTGCCATGTAATTAAGCCAAACCTGCTGAAACAATGAAGGTGCAATTACTTTTTTATTAACGTATTACACTTGCATGCAATGCTGAGGAATTTAATTACTACCTAACTTCAATTACGTTCAGCTCTGGAGATGATTCAAGTGACAAAGTTCTGACTCTGAAGGTTTGCAAAGTGTAAAGGTGTTTGGATCCATAGTTGTTTGCCATCAAAATTGCATGAATAGCTGTACTCTTTACAGTCCAATAGTGTCAACATAGAACAGAGGATTTGTAAAGCCCTGCTTTGCCATCCTTCCTTTTTTTTTTCTCCTAAACCATGCCCACTGAAAACCTCTTTGTCTAATGCTGCCTGGTCACAATTCCATCTGAGTTTAGACGTGCTGTGTTACACTGGGCTCTGAGGTTCCTGTCTTCCAGTCTCCGTAGCCTGTAACTGGTGGTAAGGCTGAAAAGGGAGAAGATGGGAGACAATTTCTATATGTCACTGCTGTTAGAAAGCTGTACCAGGGCAGAGCTCTGGTGTGGATGTAGGCTGCAAGGTAGAATGTAAGTTGTGCATAAGACTCGGGTGGTCTGAGGCAACTCTCATGAGTGAGCCTGAAAATTGGTGTAAAATTTACAAAATCTAAACCATTTGAGTGCTCTCACCATAGAAGGAAACTTATGCTACCACAACAACAGATTTTGTAGTTTTGCCAGGCCAAATAAAAAGCGAGCTTTTTCCTATCTCCTCCGAGCAAAGGTGCCCTCAAGCTTCTGTCTCTTGTGTGTCCTTAGAGCCCTTTCTTGGGTGTTCCACATTATAATTAAAACATAAACATATATATTTATATATAACATCTTATTAGGATTAAAATTAACCTTTTACAAAGAATGTCGTAAAATCCTTAGAGGTCCGTAAGGACTTTGGTTTTTCACCCCATTTTAAAGACCGCGTTGTGTGAGTATATGCGTGTGTGCCTGGAGACAGGTATGGCTGGGTGCTTGCACACCAGAAGGTTAGTTGTCAAGCATATGTGGGTGTTGGAATAGATGTTTGTATGTCTAGTTCTCGTTGGGTCATTAGGTGGGAAAACTAATAATTACACTAGCTAGCTGAGACGTATCCCCTGAGACATGAGTGGTTATATAAAAATAAACTAAAACCTTAATCCTGAGTATTTTTCAGGAAAAATGTCTGCATTTGCACATTATTCCAGGGCAAAACAGTATTTAGTTCCAGAAGCAGCTCCATTAACTTATATTGGTAGAGTCCCTGTTATATTCAACCTGACATAAAATGCCAAGAAATGGACATGAATGACATTTAAATGCATGGAATCAACAGACCTACCTCTAGGTGTGAGTTCGTTGGAGATTTTTTTTTTGTCTAAATAGTAACGTAAAGATATATTTGCTATCCAGTTCTACTACCTTAAAGTACCTTGTTTGATATTTTACTGTGATGAGTGAACCTTTAACAAGGTCATTAGCTTTGAAGGATTTTCTCCTGGGATTGTGGAAAGCAGTTTATTCTAAATAGCCAGGAAATGAGAAGAAAATATAAATAAATAAAAATAACACTGTAGTAACTGTGAAAGATTTAATCTGTAAAAAACATAAAGTGGAAGTCTCAAAAAAAAAATCCAGCCCTTCAAGAATACAGCAGTCATTCATATAAATAAATCGAGCCACACCAAAATAACTTCAAGAAAATAACGAAGCCCTTTCAGTTGTTTATAATACAGAAGTCATTGCATTCGTGAAACCTGAAGTATTGCATTCAGTTCTGAACAGCTTTGGGCTAGAACAACTAAAAAACATTTACAAAAGAATTGCCACTGAACTTAAGAGGTAACAAGGTTGTAAATGACAGGTTAAGCATTAATAAGAATATATACGGTCAGATTTGTACTTATGTCCTGCTCTGGGGTGAAGCAGAGCCACCTTTCTGTTCAGTGAGAGAGGCTCTTGCTTATACTTGTTGCGAACGTGAATGTGAGGAGACAAAAGCTGGAAGCGACCCTGATAGCAGAACTTGATATACGTGATCTGTGCACTATCGACTTAATGGTGCAGAAGGCTCTGCGGGGTCTCTTGTGCAGAGTATGTACATGGCATTAGTTGCAGCTAGGTTTGAACATCCATGCAGTCCCAGCCCAGAAGGTCTTTTGATCTTCAAACTAACTGGGGACAGCATTCATTTATTCTGTGAACTCATTGTACCTGCCACTAGTATTGGAGACATGTTGAACAATGTGATAGCAATAATACTTCCCAGCATGTTAAGCCATTTCACCAGTGTTGCCTGGGTGTTGCTGTGGGGTTTCTTTGTTTCTTTTTTTGCGAAGTGAAAAAAGGTTCAGGCCAGAGGCATCATCTGCCTGTTCCCATTTGCAAGATCAGCATTTACCAGGAAACTGATGGATGATGTGTCACTCACTGGCATGGATTATCAGACTGTTAAAGGTCACAATGGATATCTGCAGGAGACTTAATGCAATAAGATAATATGGATAGAGCAGTTCCATTTCACTAGAAATTAAGGTTATACCTGCTGAAATCTCTGTGTTTGGAAGCCAACAGGGTAATGAAAAAATTGACTCTATTATTTCTTTTTTCATAATTCCTTCCACTACTACTTACTTTTTTCTAATGAGTGTTATGATTAGAGAAACAACCCTAAAGTTTCCTCCTTCAGCTCCCAGTGACGTGATGAACTCTGAGTATCAGATCACTTCCATTAGTGTTTTTGTGCCTTGTTCAGATGCACCCGTACTTCAAAATATAACTTTATTTTCTGAGAAAAAACAGCAGCATGGAATGATAATAGAACCTTACAGTACTGCATTTCACAAGATACCGTTATGTTGGGGCTAAACAGGACTAGAATTCAGAGAAAATCTGGTGTAATTTCCTCATACCGGATATGCTATGTTTTCCTCAGAAATTCCTTTAAATAATTTTTTCTAAGATGTCCATATTAATAAAAAGTTCAAAAATTCCAGCTATTGTAGATCTTGTTCTCCATCTTAAGTGTGTACTGGGCCAGTCTATTAACCTTGTATGGATGCAGACAAACCAGTGTAGTTTAGTATGGCCTCACTTGGTAAGCACTTAAAAGCAGCCCCATACGTGGTCCTGGAGTCCTGAGTGTCACCCTCATATATTACATGACAGAGGGGAGACCTGCCAGGTTGTGTGATTTCCGTAGGGTGGTTTGTCTGCTGGTGTTCAGGGGACTTGCTGGAAACTACAGATTAAGCTTCAGTTTTCCATACAACAGGCCAATGCACATTTTCTAGCCGGATTCTGGAGACTGAACTGGGTGTTAAGTGGGGTTTAAGTCTTATGCTAGTCCTCTGGACACCGCTGAAGTTTATTCTTATTTAACAGGTGTTTTTCTAGGTAGTCTTCTGTAAGTATTCAGTGAATGCTTCATCCCTCTTGCCTAAGACTCATTCAGCAGGTTTACAAACTCATCAACTGAAGCATTAATGTCATTGCGACTCCTTTTCTTTAGCTCTTCCTTCCTCTAAAAAACCCTGGTGGAAACACTTAATCCCATTTTCCAAAGGAAGATAGCAGTTTGGCTGTTGCTGCTCTTCTGTATTTGTATCACAAGTGTGAAATTGAATGTCTGTGAGTTCTGCTCCGTCAGGATCAAAGTCCTTTTATCCAGATGAGCGCACAAGGTTATGTGACAAACCTCTGAGCTGAGGACCATCCAGTTTATAACTAGAGAGTGACAGGGTCTGAAATGTCACAACTCCAGCTAACTATTTGAGAGTATTCAGAATAACTGGATGGTGAAAACTGCCGGTAGTCTAAAAAATTATCACTGTGTTACCTATTTCACCCGGCGAGACTGTTATATGATAGAGAACAATGCTTAACTCTTGTTTTTCTCTTAACCCTTCTTTTTCTTCAAACACTACGTTCTGAGAAGGTAAATCCTGGAAATAGCCTTCTACCCTGTGAACTCAGTGGTCCAAAGCCATCAATAGCTGGCTTTGATTATTGATTTAGGGAGAGGCCAGAGGTACATTTTACAGATTTTCATTCAGCATGTGTACACTGCAGACTGCTGTTTGCAGTGCTCTAATCTTTTGCTCTCAAGGTCACGTAAACCTCTGACCACTAACATATGGATTAAAATAAAATTGTCCACATAGCATTCAAAAGGAATGATACCTGAATTTGCACATCTTCTTGCCCTGGCTGTACCTTAAGAAGGCACCTGCACCATTTCCGTCCATCCCCTTTGACAATTTCCTGACATACTTCACTGCTTTGAAGGCTCTCATTTCAGACTCAAATGGAAGAGCCCGACTATTACTGATAAAGGAAGTGCTATAAAGGGAAATAGAACGAAACAGAACAATGATTTGTGTGCCCCTGTGCCTGGTCTCTGACAGCAGACAATGCTGGATGCTTCACAAAGAAGCTGTAATAATTTCCTTGTCCCCAGCCAGTACAAAGCATGCAGGTAGGCCACTTGCTGTCATATCATACAGTTGACTTCTCTTCCTGACTGCTGATGACAGTGAAGAAACAGGAGTATTCTAGTAGCATGTGGTAGTGACACAAAATTGTCTGTTAACTTTGTGCTCTTTAAACTTTATTCCCTTTAAGTCTAATGCAATTTTTATTTTCTTTTTTTTAAAAAAAATGATCAATTGTAACATTCCACTGTAATACATGAAATAAGAAGTCGAGTTGGGAACAGAACCCTAGAATCCTGTTCTCAATAGCAGGGTAAACACCTTGTTTACCTTGGTAAGGGAAAACAGATTCTCTCTAAATCTTTTTGGCAAACAGTAACACCAAGTTCTTCAGCTATACTCAATTAGAAGTAATCTGTCCTTTTTTAAACTAATTTGCAGCAGGCTAGGCAAACTCATACAAAGATATAATACACTGATATAAAAATAGATTTGAGACAAGTATAATCCAGTAAATGGAGAGCGGTGTGAATTCCATTTTAAAACCATGTGGACACTGTGACTAGTATGCTCTATGGTGGTTCTGTGTATCTCTATTAACGTAGGCAGGACTCAAACCTGACAGATACTGACAGCAAAGTATTACGGTGTGGAGATCAAGTAATTGCTCTAGAGATAGTGCTTGAGACATCTTTGTCAACTTATCATCAATGTTAAGTGCAGACCAAAGCAAATAGTTGTTTCAGCTTAATTGGCTGGATATCACATTAATTGCACTATTTAGGAAGTTATTATCAATGAACACTGGGAGAAATTTTAATATATTTATTTGCAGCATATAGTACAGGAAACAAATCTTCTATTTAATGCACAAATATGTTGCACCTTATCTCTTGTTTCACAGGGGATTTGTTTAACTAAGACTCTGGCTGATATGAGCAGTCTCTTAAATTGAAAAATTGCAATTCATTCCCCCACAACTGATACAAGTCTTATCAGCATGAGGAAGTGACAAAACTCTGTCTCTTCTCCAAGACAGTGTAAGGATTAGCTGAACAGCAAAAGAGACTTCATTTTGTATCTCAGAAATGAAAATAATAAGTGAAAAGCTTTGTCCTTTATTGAAAGAATGGGTGTAGACATAGGGGTTGATGTTTTATTCAGGTTTACCCCTACTTATCAGCAAGGCTACATCACCTTTTCATTGCTCCTCTGACTGAAACTGGTGCAGTGGTTCTCAAGGTGTGAAAGAAAAGGGAATGTAGAGGAACAGCTAACTAGAGGATAAGAATATTTGTTGTCAAGCCACACCACTGTATATTGTTAATAATAAATTACTTTAGCTGTGGTCTGGAGCCAAGATTTGTTGTCTTCAGACGCTTATTAAATCTTGGCGGCAGTGTTATAATTTGTGATACTGCCGAGAAGTTTCTTTACTCAACAAACTGACTGCAAACTCAGAACCAAAACGTGGTTTTAACCTCAAAAGAGCTTAGAGTAAGCGTAAGCCAGCTGACAACAGTTGGATACAGACGTGAGATAAGAGGAAAACTGGATGATGCTCTAAAAATTCAATTGATTAACTGTTTTCAAGAGTCCTGGAGAAAAAGGATTATTTTGAAATGAAATAGGAAGTTCCTGAAGGAGGAATAGAGATTAGGTGAAATGCCCAAGTTCACACCATGAATCTGTCACAGATTCAAGACATGAAGCCAATTCTTAATTTCCCAATTCCATCAACAACAGAAGATGATGCTTCTTCTGAGGGGTGCACCCAAACATAAAAAACCGGAAGAAGCCCTTTGCTGTTGATACCACACCAAGGAATTAACAATGTACTAGTCCTTGTAGAGATTACAGCACTGTGGCCTTTCGTATATATTTTGCCTCCAATTAAAGGAGTTATTTAGAACTCAGGACTTCATGCAAAGCTGTCTGTGACTGTGTGCTTTCCTTGTTTGCATGTATATGTCTCATGCTGATGGCACCAAATCCATTAATATAAAGTGGATAAGAATACCTTGAATGTGAAAGGAGCTGTATAAATCCACCTTACATTCAACTTACATTCTCTCTAGCAGCAAACACTCCCAAATGGATGAGTATTTTATAAATATATAAATGAAATATACTAAATGTATCTAGGAACGAGAGACTAACCTAGACACTAACCTTTAAGGGAGTTGGAAAAAAATTAACTCAGTGAAATCTCTCCCCTTAATCATTCATTTCTAAGCTAGTCAACCATCCGGAGATTCATTTTTAAGCCTTCTACATTTCTCAAATTATTTCTTGTAAAGGAGAAGGGGTAGAGCTGGAAAATCTTAACTATATGGACCAGGAGAAAATGTTTTCTCAATCTCAACATGAGGAGGAACTTCTTTACTTTGAGGGTGGCAGAGCCCTGGCACAGGCTGCCCAGAGAGGTGGGGGAGTCTCCGTCTCTGGAGACATTCAAAACCCACCTGGACGCGTTCCTGTGCAACCTGCTCTAAGGTGACCCTGCTCTGGCAGGGGGTTTGGACTAGACGATCCCCAGAGGTCCCTTCCAACCCTATGATTCTGTGATTCTGTTTTCCACTGAAAAGTTGCTTTCTGAAGATGGCATGAAACAGCTGATGAACAGGTAGGCTGCAGAGTTGGTGTATGCTGACTGGATTACATCATACTGTAGATGAGGCAGTGCAGTCCAGTGGTCGTAGACAGCAAGCAAAGTCAAATAGTCTGAGTCTTTTTTTTTCCAGCTTTACAACCAATGTCAAGTGTTGGTGAACACACTGAGAACACTTCAGCTTGACGTCTTCCTCTCTCATTTCTCCTTTCCGACCCCACAAAGGGAATGGAACCTGGCACTTGGAATGTGTGGTTTCAATGTCCTACTGTGCTGTTGTTTCCCTCTTTTATCTGAAAGAAATAATTCAATCGCTGGGTAAGGAGTGTGAGTGATACCAGCACCTCTCTCTCTCAGTATGCAAAGATAAATACGTTAAAAACTCCAGGTGTGCAGATTACTATGGTAATGAGACCATGTAAATACCTTGGATGAAAAGTGATACAGTCATAAAACAGGTCAAAACCTTTTACAGATTAAAAAGTGATAGAGGAGTTAAGCATAGTTGTTTCACAAAACACAAGTCAATAGTTTATTCTGCCAGTCCTTTTGTACCCCGTCTCTTATATGTTTCCTTTGAAATTCAAAGTTGTAACTGCCCACCCACATGAACATCTTTAGGAACAGCCCAGTTCCCTGTAATCAGGTACAGGAGTCCTCTAAATAAATGTAACTTGTTATTTTAACCACGTACTCTAATAAGCCCACACAGGGTCTGGGTTACTGGTATTTTTTACAGAAAGGAAATTGTGAAGAGAAAAGCCCTTAATGATATTTGCTCCTTGCTTGTGCCTTTTTATTGAGCTACGGGCACAATCATGCCTAATTAAGCCCCTTTGGGGTTTTTTTTGTCAGTTTTGCTGTAGGCCGGTGGGTACACGTACTAGTGTTTTAATCATTAAAAGGGGATCAATGGATGGGATTTATTATTTCACTGGATGGAAACTTTGTTGAATGATAATATGTAATACTGTTTGATAATCAATGTGTGATGGGAAACTGCTTGAAAGTGCAAGACTCTCCAGGTCAGCTGCCAACAGGTGAATTTACCAGCTTTTAAAATGTACAATAGCCAATCTTCAAAAAAAGGGCCTCAGAATATGACTCCACATCTAAGATCTGTCAGTCTGAAACATTTTTACATTACATTTAGGTTTAAACTTAATTCCAGCTAAAATGTATAACACTGCCTTCTGTGTCTTTTAGAAGCAAATAGTAAGGTCCACATCTTAATTATCTAAGATGGGCTCTGACTGTATTGAGGTAAATTTATGTGAGATCTCGATTTCCCACTTAAAATTCCACATCTGCACTTACACTTGAGTGGAATTATTCTCACAGAATGGAATTGCTTCAATTCATCCAAATCTGGATCGCTTTTCCTCTGTTTTAAAGGAAGAGAAAAAATAACTCAATTACAGTGACATTGTATTAATGGTGGATCACGGCAGCTAATAAATAGTCAATGCTTTACATGCCACATTTAGGTTTCTTCCTTCTATTTAAATAGCCGCACAATTTGACATTTGTGTGTGTTAAATCTTCTCTAGTAGACACCGTGAGCAATGAATTAAGTGTGAAAATCAGAATAGCATTCTGGAAGGAAAAGGAACTTGTCAAACTCATTTCTGACAAGTGCCTGGATGAGGATCGGGGCAGTTTGCACGTAGAAGTTGTGCTGGATGGCACACTGCGTGGGCCATCAAATTCAAGGACCAAAATCGAAATGAACTTGTAATTTTTTGCAAAACACTCTTCCTTCCAGTACAATAAGTATTATTTTTATCTTACCATCTCTGTTACTTAATAGGCTGTGTGAAGAACATTTCCTTTTAGCTCTATTGCTCTAAAAGGTATTTAGTGTTTCATTCTATCATGCAAAATTCAGACTTTACAACTATAAAATTCCAAAATGTTTTACAAGTGGCCCTGATCCGTCAAAGACCTACCCATCTGTTTACTTGAATGATAATAAGCATTTATTTTCCAATACTGCCCTTTATCTCACTTGGTCTTTACACAGAACCATCTGCTTCAAGTTGACTGTCTTAGAGAGTGAGCTCGCGAAGAGCCTTGACCTTGTAATCTCATCTGTGCCTTTGACCTTGCAGAGCTTCTCTGAGTGAAGGATTAGGGTCTACCACAAGCAAGGCAGCTTGTGAGAGCAGACTTTACCATTGCAGATTTGTATTGGAGTCAATGAAGTTTTCCCTGAATATGGCTTGAATTTCTGATTTATTTTGCAGTAAGACAAAACAAGAAATGGAGTGCAAGTTCACCTGCTCCATGTGTCGTCTTGTCTGAAAGACACTCCTTGGTTAACTAAAGCAGTAAGGTAAATCTCTGGCTGTTAGACTGGTCTGTTTATTCTACCTGCTGATTTTTATCTTTTTTCCAAAAGAGTAAATGCATTATTTAAGGCTTAGCAAAGCAAGTAAAGGTATCGCTACACGAGGGAGTACTTCCAACAAGCTGGATTCTAAGCAAGCAAGAACATTGCCCACTGAGGCATGTGTTCGATGGTAAATGAATTGTATTTGTGAATTGCCTACTATTTACTGTAAGGTTTTCAATAGAGATCTTTCTTGAGCTAAATTAGGTTATCACAATGAAGTTAAAAAGAACATGTTTTCTTCAGCCAAATCTACTTAGTCATCAAGCACCCCAGTTGCTTTGAAGTGTTCCTGCAGCCCTAACTAATAGAAGATACTCTCAGACTTACCACCATGTGGCCTTGGCTTTCATAGAAGCATTACTGATGAAGTGAGAAGCATGCAGAGAGCACATGTGGAATAGGAATGCGTTAAGTCTGCTGGATCTTTCCAGTTTGAGACTGACTTTTCTGTGTCTTGATGCCTCTTTGCTCTAGCAGCATGAAGAACTAGCTTACTTTGGAGGATTTGGAATTATTTCCTTCTTCCCTCTATCCCTATCTTCCATTCCTTTTCTTAATCCTATATTCTTGTCCACTTGCTGAAGAGAGTGATGGAAAATTTTTGCTGTTTCTTATATACATTCAGTGCCTGCAATTCTCAGAAGAATCATTCGAACTTTTTAACAAAGAACTCTAATTTCTTCTTTGATATTGGAAGCTACAAGAATAAGAGACATAAAATTCCTCCAAACTGTTGTATCTTGAGGTCAAACCATGCAATCAGCCTAATTTTCATATGATCACCACTTAGGTTTGATATGATGATTATCATATGATCTCCTCATTTTTTGGTCCTGCTTTGAGCAGAGGGTTGGTCAAGGTGACCTCCAGAGGTCCCTCCCAAAGTAAATTATTGGAAGGGTCTACGATTCTGGTCTATCAGATGATGTTTTTAAGAACTGTAGGAGGCCCTTTGACTCTGCAGCTGTGAGATGCAGAAACTAGGGGCGAATATTTAACTGCAGTCTCTTGTATTGACCTGGTTGCAGTCATGCTTTAAATTAACAACAAATTCTCTTAATTGTTTTTTTGGCATATTTTCTGTGATAAATTATTCTCATACTTTATAACTCCTTAAATTATTTTTTGTAGCGTTGTTTGCAAACCCATAGAATGGGATGCCTGAAAAAATAGACAATGGAAGAGATATTATAAACTGCAATTGCATGTAATTGCTGCTTTGTAAGTATTCATGGGGGAAAGAAAAGGCTTCCTTATTCTTTCAAATTTGACGTTCAATGTGTAAATGTTTGTAAATCTGTCTTTTTCTTTTCTAATTTCTTTTTTGTTTCTTTGCCCTAATCATGCACTGAGAATGTTTGCAGGCTGTTACGCATATGATAACCAGGGTATGCAACAGTCAGAAACTGCTCAGAATCTCTCCCATGGTAGCACCGTGTCTTTCTGACTTGTGGTGAACCTTGGGGAAAATTTAGAATATTTCATCCTGTTGGGCACTTGATTGCTCTCATGCTTTCTAAAACTCAGTCTTTGTTTTTGCAGTTTTCTGTTCTTCAGAACTTCATAGACAGAAGTTGCCTATGGCTCAGTTCTACCCTTAGAAACCTTGAGGAAATGTGGTGTGGTTAGTCGTTCCTATCCAAGATTTGACAAGAGCTCTAAATGAAGAAGTCATAAGTGCCTTCCTTTGATATTGGGGTTTTCAGGGTAGAAACAATAATCACTTAGGTTCTCAGTCCTTCCCACGGGTGAAAGAGAATTCCTGAAGTGAGTGGAGTATGTCTGAAGTGTTTTGCATTTTTATGTTGTGACATGCTGTGTCATCCCTTACAACAATGAATGTGTTAAATGTTACCTCTTCAGGACAATTATTTTTCAGTGGTGCAGAAGCCATGAAGAATGGTAAATATATTCCACATATTTCAGGCTGATATTTCAAGTGGTCTGGTATGGCAGAGGCCTGCCTAGCTGTGGTCAAATATAGGTAAAGAAAGAATAACTGGCAAACTGTAGCAAATAATCTCCCTTTCTAATAATCTGAAGATGTTAGAAAGCTTTCTAATGCCTTTGCCCCTTGTGTGTTCCTAGCATGTTTCTCAGACTTCCTCTGGAATGTATTATGCTCCTCATAATTAGGGCCTGTCTTCTGCTGGGAAAATAGAAGGCTAAGGAAGGAGGGGGGAGCCCTTGAGATGATGTCTAAGCAATAAGTTCCTAGTGTTTTATTGAGAATCCAGCATTTCTGTTAAGTAATTTCCCCAAGCAACTGGGATTTACTCAGTGTTCCTAGTTATAATTAAATGATAAATCTCGGCATGGACAGCATCCAATATAGAGTAAGTCAGTTCTGCTGAAGTAGAGTAGGACCCAAGATACGTTTGACTAGGAAAATCCAGCTTGGGAAGGCTGTGTTCTCCTGTCAGAGGCCAGAGAAAAGGCAGACGTCACTGCTTAGTAACCCAAAAGCTGTTTGGCAAGTAAAGAGTATCAGCCATATTCTACAATATGCAATTTTCTATGAAACATATTTATAAAAGAGCTTAATATTTCATCATCAATGTGAGTTGTTCTTACAGGGCTCTTTATTGTTGTTGCCACTTGCAAGAAGAATCCATGTTAAAAAAGTATGTTGATTAGGGAAAATATATTGCAGTGTAGTTATTTATTTCTTTATGCATTTCCCTAAACCATTAAAGAGCCTACTTCATATGTCAGTCAGTTGGCCTTTATAAAATATTTTTATTAAAAGGTTTCCAAGACCGGCCCCGACTGGCACTGCAGTTCAGTACTGGTGGTGTCTGCTCCTCTGTACATCAACAGGTTCAGCTGAAATCAAGTGTCCTGCCCACGCTCTGTAGGTTTTAGCCTTTGGATCTAGGTTAGTCTAGATTAGAGCTGACCTCAGGAGGAATGATCTCTTCCTGACTCTACAGTGGAGACCCCTGACCAGAATGTCCTTATTATGGCCAGTGTCTCTTTAATCATTAGTGAAAGCACCATAGTTCATTAAGCATTCAAAGCAATCAGGAGGTTAAATCATACAGAACAAACACCAGTAGCTAATGTGTATGCAATATAATACAGCAGAGGAAGTATCTCTTGTGGGCAGAGAGTGGCAGGACTAGTAATTTTGTGAATTGTATCATTAATAAAATATATTTTATTCTATTTGATGCTGACTTTGGAAGGTTCCTGTATGATTATTACATTTTTAAGCATCAGAATTTTTTTTTCTAAAGGCTTTACCGGAGGCTAAATTGAGATCTAATACAAAATTCAAAGAGGTTCTGCTGAAATGCCATTAAAATTTTAACTTTATGTTCTTTCAGGGGTTTAAAAGTTATAGAGGGAAAGCTGTACAAGCCAAAAGGAATTTAACTATAAGATTCCTGTGTTCTGTAATAGGTAGAATGTTCAACCTGATGTAGATTCTTTGTTGGGTTATGTATTCTGAATATTTGGGGTTTTTTTTCTTAGTAAATGGTTGTGCTTACTAAAGGGTTTTCAGCACTTGATCTTTTGAAGTGTTTTTCACTATGAAATTTCCAGCCTTTCTGTCTTGGTAAATTAAAATTAGACAGAGATTTCTAAATCACTGATATGATGATACTGCTCCTCAGAGCTTGCCTGTGCAGTTATGGCTGGGAGATGCTCCCATCTGGAAGGAGCCAGGAAGATGATGAGCCTTGATTGCTTTTATCCAGGATCCGTTGCTTTGTTGTTCACTGTCAACTTTCAGTAGTTGCTTATTGGTCTCTGGCTGTAGTCCATGTCTAGATTGTGTGATCCAGGAGTGCTGTTCAGGGTCTTGGCCTGACCCCTACCCAGCTGGAACCTAGGTGGGTACCAACCCGCCTCTGCATCTTCTTTCGACGGGAAGGGATTCTTGGTGGTGGGGCTGTAACGGAGCTGGAGCATCCTCTGACCACGTCCCCATCGCAGCAGACTATTTGTCAGTAAATGGTTCGTTTGACAGCACTAATAGGTAACAAGTTGAAACATTCGGAATGTCCCCAAAAGACAATATTTTCCTGTTTTCTGTGAAGAATCTACCTTTCGGTAAATGTAGCTGTTCATGATACATGAGAAACAAGTCCTTGGCCCATCGCTGACTTCATGAGATATATAAATGTCTTCATGGGTTTATTGCATGTTACCTTCTATGATGGGTTTAATTTACAATCTAGAGTTATAAAACCCTGGGGAAAAATGTCTTTTGCAGGCTCTTAAGTATTATCATTCTCATATAATATTTTTAATATGCCACAGACACTCATGGCAATTAAAATGCCTGCTGATGTCAGAAGCATCTCCTGTGGCACTTTTGCTTTATCCCATCCAGGAAAAAAATCCAAAGTTCTCATGCCTTTCTGAAATTATTCCACACTGTTTTTGATTTTGATGATAGCTACTGAAAAATTTATGAATAAGCTTGTCTGCTATCAAAAGCTGCCTCATGGAACTTTACAGTATTGACACTCCATCATGATAGGGAAATATGTATCATCTCAGTTTCGGAGAATGTGTCTGCAGGAAGTCAGGCATAGTTAATGACTTTAAATAGGGAGCTCTAAAAAGCGCAGACTGTATTTATCTCTGCTGTGGACCCAGAGCAAGTAGCAGTACTACAAATCCCCTGTCTTCTCTCTCCATCTGAAATTCCTTATTAGCCCTGCCAACATATCTCAGGTTTGAGCAGGGGGGAATGTTACTAGAGTTGTTACTGATACAGATGCAGAGTCATCAGGAGATGAGATCTTTCCAGCCACTGGAAATGAGCTGTCCCTTCTGTGATGGGTATGGTATTGCTCTCTGGCAGAGGCTCTGAGCGTGGGAGCCCCCCATAGTCGGTATGGAAATGGTGCTCTTAATGCCTGAGCGCTCTGGGAGCAGCCCCGTGTGCTGGTCTCTGCCATACCTGCGCCTCCAATTGGATGGGGATGAGTCTCTCTAGCATGAACTTCTTAACATAGCTCAAATAGCAGCCTGGCTATGAAAGTGTGGTTTACTGTGGTTCCAGAGCTTTGGTGTTCTTACGCTAACTGGGCAAAAGATCTGTTTCCACTATATTATTTATAAATGGGAAGCAAGTGTACCAAAATAAAAGGCAGCGGAAAGTAACACAGTACTTTTATAGTCAACTGACTCTGACAAGCAAATTGGCCAGCAGCACTTCGTTAAGCAGATCACCTTGCATAGCGCACACTGCTGTAAGAGCCAGTTTTGGTAAAAGTCAGTTGCGCTTTACTAATGAAAGATGTTTGGATAGTTTGTGAAGTCTCTCTGGTTTTGTTTTACTTTATGTCAAAGAAAAGCACTCTAAAACTCTCTTGATCATGCTGTGTTGTTTTACATAGGGGTATTTGTTCATGCCTGTTTTATTGAATAGGGTGGGAGTCGGCACATAGAAGAAATCACAGATAAAATAAGTGGAGTGGAAAGTGCAGACATCAGTTGAAGGGTCAGCAGGGCTGGATGTGGAGGACAGTGCTTGGACTTTATTTCTAGTTTTTTGTTTTCTTCAGTGTATTTACACCCTTAGGGAGTTTTTTGGTCAGAGAAATGGAATAGGAAAGTGATTTGTTCCTTTGAGAACAGTAGTTAGGGGAAAAACTCTTTCTCTTTTAATGCTCCTGGTTGATATTACCTTTAGTAATTGTCAATGTGCTGGCTATTTGATTCATTCCTGCGTAACTATGAACTTAGTAACCTAAGTTTGGACTTGGAAAAATTATGTAGCTAAATTCCAAAGAGAATTTCTGATTTCTTTTCCTTAACCGTTGCCCAAGCCTAGAGGTGAATAAACCCTGAAATATTCTGTTTCAAGCCTTCCCAGGTGTCAACGCTGGGATCCTGTCTGGGATTTATGATGCCATTTATAAGCGTTTTCTCATGTCTGCAATATCCTTCCTGCACTGGAGCGATTCTGTCCAGGGGACCTGAGCAACACTTTAGATTATTCTAAAGTTGCACTGTGGAAGGGTTAAAATACTGTGAACAGGGGGTGCAGGCTGGATAAACCTCCTTTTGTGTCCTATCCATGCAATAAGTATTGTAACAAGAGGAAGGAAAAAAATTAACATATAACTGGGGTATGATCCAGGAGATCTGGGTTCGAGGAATTTGGATGGTGTAGTAAGGATATCTTTTGCTGCTGGGTTTCTGCAACAGCATTACAGTAATCATAGTGAGAATTATGGCTTCAGTTCCTATGCGTGCACCCATAAAGACGTTATCATGAATAGGAAAAAAGTAAATATGCATGTGTATTTATACACATACAGATTGAAAATATTGCAAAATCTATGACTTCTTTCTGACTCCATTTTATAACACAAACTGAATTTTCTTACCTTACTCTCTATAAATTTTGTCCTACTTGCTCACGCAACTGTTTCTTAAAAATCTACATGCCTTTGTTTTGACAGGGTTTAACATTCCCCAAAGGGTTATATGCATTCATGTGTAAAAGGGAAAAAAACAGTTCCTTGCCATAGCAAGAATGACCCCAAATGCACATCTTCACTCCCAAAGCATAGTTTTTGATCCTCGGAGTGTCAACAAGCTGTTATTATTGAATTTAATTGAATTATTTCTATGCAGTAATGTGCTAGTGCATAGGGTTGGTTCTTTCTAATTCTTTGGGTTTCGTTTCAATGGAATAGAACGGAATAGATAGAAATCAAATCTTTTTGGGAGAAAGGGAATGAAAGGGGAGGGCATTAGGACATGTGTAGAGTGAACTGGTCTTGCTCCTTTGGTTTTATGCCTCTGTGTTCAATGGAAAATTAAAATCTTTCTTGCACAAAATGCTCTGGTGCAAAAGATACTATTAGATGAGCAAAGCACCGAGTGCTGGTGCATCAAGATTTAAGATTTTGCTCCATATATGTTACATTATACATTTAGTATATATGCAGATACTAAAAACTGAAATTCCTGATAGCTGAATCTCTAGGCTGGTTATTTCCTGTCACTCTCCTTAATGACATTCAGCTGTTTTACTTTGTCTTATCCTTCAACTCAAGCTAAATGGATTCTTGAATTCTGAAGTTTTAGTTTATTAGGGAATCGTGATTTTCAGACCTTGGCAATACTTGTTTTTCGCCACTTCATCTCTTTCTCATACAACAAAATACGTAGTTTGATAGTAGGTGAAGAATTAGCATCCATTCTCACTCTCATGATTATAATCTCATGATTGTGCTTTATTAAAATGAGATGCTGAGCAATTAAAGACAGCCTACTCACTATGTTACTGAACACTTAAAGGGAAATCTCAAGATTCAGTTTGTATTTCTAGAGACTCACAGTTAGAAATGGCTGCCTGCTACCTTTTTTCCTTTGAGAGTCGGTAGAAAAGTATGGCTTAAGAGAATAGTAAAAAAATAATTCACGTGCCTTCCATGGACAATGCTAGTAACAGATGAATTTGCAGGTGACTCGTACCACCTATGCTGGAATAATGACTGGGGTTTGGGTATTTGCATTTGTGCCTAAAAAGATAAACTGTCTGTATTGGTTCTTACAGCAAATGCAGCGATATTTATCCAGGAAAAATGTGAACCATAATGAATTCAAGATGTGATCTGATTTAATCTCAAGTTTTATACTGAAATAACTGAGATTCTGTTCTCCCAGTCCCTTGCATGTGTGACTGTCAATTGGAAAGAAAATTGCTACTAATTCTACCTGAAACGCAAAGCTTTGGAAAGCTGAATTGATGAATATCACGGGAGTTACTCCTGACTTGCTTTACAGTTTTCTATTGTCTGAATTTGTTGGTATTTCTGTTGGTTAGTTTTGGACCGAAATAAGAAATGAGTGTATAGTTCCATAGAAATCAGTGGAGCCTCTCTGATTTACACTGACATCAGTACTGTGCTCAACACATGGCTGTGTTTAACCCTGCTTAGTATTTGTGCTCTCTTAACTTACCAGAATAACTACGTTTAGTGAAGGGCATACTGTTTCATTTAAGAGTCTTAAATGAAACACATGGTGCTTGCTGGGAGTGTGAATGAGCAGGGCACACTTTATCTCCTGCGTTGCGAGAGTGCCAGAATGCTGGGCTATTTTGGGATGAGGTAACAGACAGAATTAATGTGGGCTCTGACAGAAATCAGTCCGGGGTTTTAATATTATTTATTCTGTGGACGAGTATAAGGGTCTCTGGTTTGTCTTTAAAACTGTCCCACCCTTTTCAGCTATTCATATTAAGAGATGCCTTAGCAGTCACAAGATGGATTTCGTGAAAATTGCATGTCATCTCCTTCACTAAATAGCCAACTGGTGCAGAGCCTAAGCGAGTTGGTGAATTTCCCTCCAGAGAGGGTTTCATTTAAATTAGTGGGTAAAATTGATTCTTTTTCAGAACATCTGTTCCTGCTTCTAGACTCTCGATCGTGGTGGTAACAATAGCAAGTGCAACTATCCAGTTTTTTCTCACCCATGTTTTCTAAATCTTGGCTATTGATCTTGTTTAGCATTGTTAATCGGTCTCTCTGCTTTTCTTCTCCCTTTTATGGGCTTGCCTTTTTAGACATAATTAGACTTTGTTTATGCAGATTTTTCATAAGCAGCTGTGTCAGTTGTTTTGGTAAGTTCAAAACTTCGTATTGTGGTGGGCTTCTGATGCTCATTAAAATCTTAAATCAGACAGACTAAAGGAAAAAAGCGTAAAAGACAATTAAAAGCCCACATCCATGTCTAGGTAAACAAAAAGCATGCTAAGAACCAGTTTAGAAGTCTCCAATGACTGATATGCAGCATTTCTTCTGAGTCCCTGCCAAAAGTTCATTTATAAATATATTAAACAAAATGTGCACTTGATGGCATCTAACTCCTAATCCCTGGTTGTGATGAAAATTGACCTTTTATTTCTACTCCTTGTCTTCTGTACTGTAGCCATCTTTTAATCATGACAATGCTCTGCCTCTCACACATTAAGTTCTTAGCTTCCCGAACAGACTTCTCAGAGATAGTTTGATGAATTTTGTATTTAAAAGAATTAAGAATTTACATTTAAATGTTACTCTTTGACACCAAATTGCATCTGAGCTTTATAAAAAAAAGTGGGAGACTTTCCCTCTCATTCTGCAATGTTTAAGTCGACACCTGATGATGTTTAATACTAGATAAGTGGAAGACAGGTAATACTGAAATTTGATGGTACTGTCCATCTTGCTGCATCCCGGATCGGTGTCAGCTGAATTCTCATATGGACATTGGTTCTTCAGCTTGGCATCCTTCAGCGTAGGATCTGTAAAGACCACAAAAGGTGATTAAAAGACAAAGTGGAAAAGAGTTTTCTGAAGCATACAGCTAGATGACAACTAGACTTTAAGTGCCAAAATTGATAAGAATTTGTTTTTCACAGGGAGGGTGCACAGAGTTGTAATATTGATGCCACTTTAAAAATAACTGGTTTAAACTTTTGTGTGTGCGCGCGCATACACAAATGAAAATACCTTGTTATTACAATCATGTTTTATTAAAAAAAAAAACTTCATTTTCCTTGGAATTTTTATAGCTGGCTTTTCAGCCAGCCAGGACATGAAGGTGTTGTAAAAATGCACCACTGTCATATCCCCACATTCAACAGTGTCAGTGCTAGCAGCTCTGACAGCACTGCTGAAGGGGGCCTCTAGCATTTCTAATGCTGTTGATTTGGCTCTGAACAAACTGATGGAGTGATAGGGACAGAGATAAAGGAGCCAGCAGGTTATCTGGATTAGCGTTCCCAGTGCTGGAGCAGCTGCGGCCTGAGTTTGTTTTCAGTAGAGAAATTAGAGTGCTTGTAAGTAAGTCTGCTGTAGAAGTCGTATGCATAAATACAGCAGATAGACACTGCTGCCAGCAAGTGTGTTCAGTCCCTTGAACTCACAGGAAGCTATTGTGAATCAGCACAAAGAGTATTCCTTAGTTTTTCCATTTCAAGAGCAAGACTTGCTGCAGTCAGGTAGAACATAAACATTTTTTGATGCAGTAACTGGGGCCACGTGTTCCCCTCAGGAAATCATGAGGGGTTTATTCATTAACTTTTTGAATGTTACGACTTGTAAATTTAATTTTGGACTCATTTGTTTCATTTTGCTTTTGGAATACGTTTGTCCCCCTCATTTATTACTGCTTCAAAAGGTGAAATCAAAAGGAAAGCAAGCCTTTGCTTTAGAGAACACTGTCTGTTCCAGACCCCTTGGTTTGTGGGATGTTTATTGTGCTTTCTGTTAATAGACAGTCTTTTTAAAAATATGAAGAAAATGCTCAGTTCTTTGCTTGCTTATGACCTCTTTTCTTTCTTCAAACACGTTTGTCAGAGGAATTTTTTCACAGGATGTACAATAAAATTAAATTCATGCTTTGTGTATGCCTGAAAGACCTGCTGACAGTTCTGAAATGTCTTCATGAGAAAAAGAAAATATGTCCTTAAAATTGCATTAAAGTATGCTTTCTGTCAATAACCAGTCTCACGATGACATGTTGGATATGCTTATTAAAATGATCCTTATTATATTTAAACAAGAGCACTTACAATCACATAAAACCACGTTAAAAGGCGTGTGGGCCTTCACATTTCTTGGCATGAACAACTGTCAAGGCAATAGTAAGTTTTCCTTGTTTTCTAGTTACTCTATAGTAGCTCCCCGGATGCTTTGAAATGTCTGGAACACACCTTTCCTGGAAAAAGGAAATGGGACGAATTGTATCATGAGCTCAGTCCAAAGCAGCGGTTCCTCTGTGCAAAAACGGCTTGACATGAGGTGTTGCCAAAGAAGCTGCCAAGGCAGTCCTTCGAGTTTGAGGACTGCTCGCTGCAACGGGGAGAATTTATTGGCCGTTTAACAGCTGTGTGTAGTGCACTCGAAGGATGAATAAACTGTAATGAATTGGAGCAGCTTATGTTTTATTTATTTATTTTTGATAGTGGAATTGGGAAGTAGTTTTGAATTAACTGGGCTGCTTCTGGTCTGTGCAGTGGGTAATTATCTCCTAGGCTTGCTATGGTTTGGACAGTACTCTGTCCATCTGTATTTCACCTGGGGAAATCCACGCTACGAGCTAAGCACAGCTCTGCTGGCTTCAGTAGGGGGGGAAGGGATAAAGTCTTGATATTTTCGGAGCAGAGCTGGCAGTAGAGCTGGCAGATTGTCGTTGTTGCTGAGCTTCTTGTTTTACTGCTGTCTTGTGCTAGTGACACAATGTTCCACGGTTAGGAAATGTCAGCTTCATGCATGAGCCATCCAATGAGAGTATCAGTTCTCTCAACAGGAAGAGATCCTGGCTGAAATGAGTAACTGCCTGCATGCAAATCCATCCTAGAGTCAGTTAGTTAAAGAGTTAGAGCGAGGAAATATCATTCTGCCTTTTTCTCTCTGTTAACTCTTTATTTCCATCTTTTGAAGTACAATTCTCCATAGGAGTTATTACTGATATACATGTAAATCCTTGTCTTATTTAGCTCTCTAAACCAGGTGCACACATGCCAACTGCAACAGCAAAAGCAGATGGTGTAAGTTGCTGAGGTCCCCTGGTACTTTTTGGAAGAGGAGATACTATTCTGAATATCCTGGCTAATTATACTGTATGCAATTGCATTTTATCTGTCTGTGTTTTCCCTTTCTTTTGTTTGAGGTAGCTGTGGGGTTTTTTTAAACTTCTGAAATAAAAGTGACTGGTCTTTTTATAGCTGAGCACAGGCAGAATTCTCACCTTTCCATAGCAGCTGAAGTTTAATATACAGAAATACTTGATGTTTGGGTAGATACTAAGCTTTTGTTGAAGATTTTGACAAAAAGTGTGTGTTTAAAGCTGGTTGAAATGTTGAAGTGTTTCTCTATTGGAAATTCAGTTTCAATATTTGTATTAAGTAAAATTAAATATTATTTAGGAGCAGCCTAAGAGAAAATTAGAAAATATACTTTCTTTGGCTCGTTTGTGTTCTCTCTACAATATAAATTTAGGGGACAGGACAAAAGAAACAGAGCATTACTGTAAGAAATCACTGGGACCAAGAATCAATGTGCAAAGTTGAAATGGAATCTGAAGCGTTCACACCTTTCCCTGATGCAGCTGACACTGGCCACAGCCCACCAGTATGCTGTCAAAGAGGTTTTTTTCTAGGCACTTTCCAGGTTTCTCTCTGTCTGTGAACTCAACTGCCCGATCTTGCAAATTGTATTACACATATTTTGAGACGCTTTGAAAATGAGGAGTGTCTGCAAAATACAAGTGTTGCATGTTATTCTTAAGGCTTTATTTTTCTGTCTTCCCGACCTGATCATTAAGAACAAAATGCTGATATACTAGTGACAGGAACTAGCATGCTAAAATGAATAAACTAGAGTTGTGTGTATGGGATTTGACACCAAATACACATGTGGAAGGATAACATTCATGACTGGAAGACGCGTATTGGGAAGCATTCACTGCTTAGATCACAGAGAAGTAAAGGTTAAATCGGTCAAACAGCATCATATATCAGTGAATGGAAAGATACCAGAGCCAAGAATCTGTGAACAAAAAATCTATTTAGATCAAAATCAATTTTAGGAAGAATGGCAAACAATTTAAGTAAAATAGAACTGCAAGGCTTGTACAGCCCCTCACAAGTTTATTTTAGTAATGACCGCATCTCTGCAAGCAGAATTGGGTCATTGTAATAGATCTTTGCTTCTCAGATATAGTATAGAGAACAAATGCTACCAACAACTACCGTGTACAAACATTCCTTGGTTAAATTCAAAAGCAGCCTTTCCAATTCATCCTTGAACCTCCAGGAGGCAAACACTAATGTCTTTGCATCAGGCACTCATGAAAACTTCTTTGGAAAACTTCTCACAATCCAAATTATATGGGTTCAAAAAGGACCTCTTGCTGCCTCAGCTGTAAGGATTGGCAAGGCCGGCTGCAGGATAGCAGCAATACTTTCAGGGTTTGGTAGTTTGAAGCTGTTTCCTATTTCCACAGACTTCAAAAAACGTCAAGAAAACATCAGGGTCTGAGCAGGAGGCCCAGCAGAGGTGCGGCAGGCAAAGAAGCAGGGATTCCCCTTTCTCACTAACCCATAGGTGATGTCAAAGGCTCTGGTGTTACAATACGATCTAGTTTAAACAAAACCACAGGACCTCCATTCTGGGCGACACTCAGGACCTCGCTGGCAGGCGCAAAGTAGCCTTGTCCCCTCCGTGAGGGGCTGCTCTGAACATCTCCCTCCTCTCCAGCGATAGGTGGAGCTGCTACAGCGCAGATCACTGGAAGTCCCTGATGGAGCGCCTCGCTCGGCTTCGGGCTTTTCCTGCCATCAGAATGAAATATGAAAGCACATCAAATAGAACTGGCACCCCTTTTAATTTGTATCTGTATTTGTTATCCTATCAAATGCATATGGATGAGGAAGATAAAACTGTTTTTTTTTAAAGACCAGTTCATTAAGTTCTGATGAATTGATATAATATACCTACTACTGTTCTTTAGTTTATTGTGAATATCCTTTTTATCACCTGCCAACTCCCTTTAGTGATTTTTCTTTCATGAATTTTTTTGAGATAAAACAATGCATTTTAGAGCAGCTACTGATGGCCTTGAATCTAACATTTGACCAGGAAACTGTATTCTCTCTTATAACTTCTGTTCAAAACTTACTTGGGGTCTTACTTCATTCTTCTTAGTAGCCTTTTATTACTAATTGAACTGCTATTTCTAGTCTATATAGTTCCCATAAGTTAGTAGGAGGGGTGGCATTTACAGAAAAGGGAGTTTTATTTCTTTATCTTAGGCTAAGCAGAGGCGGGATCTGCAGTACCTGCGCACACACAGGGCACTACTGTTCTCCAGCTGAGCTGCGGGAAGGGCCCACAGGTGCTTCCCACCCACTGCAGTAGTGAAGCAGAGGCAGCTGTGTGCATTGAGCCACCTGATGGGGGTAAAATAATGCATTCTTGTAGCTGGGGGAGAGCCTGGAGATGGGAGTTAATGCAGCTCAGCTCATGAATGGGAACTAATGAAGCCAGTGCTTCAGCTGTTGGTGATCATCTGTACAAACCCTAGATAACACCACTCCCGATGTGGTTTAAGCTCTTCGTTTAGGTTCTCTGGCAGAGGAGGATAATTAATTAGCTGAATAGTGTGGTAGGGATGTTCTTGCTGCTCATGTAGTAACAGACAGAGTAATTAAAAATCAGAAAGATACTCGGGCTGCACTTCAGGGTTTTTGTTTGATTCAGAACTTGTCTATTGGGAGCTGTGAAGTCAGAGAAGCTGAATGTGGCTTTTTGGAATGGGATGGGGACAGCAGCTTGCTCTGTTTTATTAGCTTTGTGCTTGCTTGGAAGAACAGAAATATAGCCTGTGCATGTGTGGAGTTAGTTATCTGAAAAGTAAAAGGTTGGTTTTGGTGCCTGTAACACCAAGAAACCTGAAAGAATCCAGGGCTGTGACACAGCTCTGCCTGGTCTGGAATTGCTGACTGTTAGTTCCGGCTGCACGAAGAGCTGGGTCCACCTGGAGGGGGCTGACATGTTTCTCGGCTGAGTCAGGGAAGTGAAAGAATGAAGTCAAGGTAAAGAAACCGCAGTGTGGCAATTCCCTCCCGCTGCTTTTGATCCACAGGAGATCATTAAACCTTAAAGGTAAGAGAGACATTGTAACCCTTTCTTCCTTGTGTCCTAAAAAGTAATGGCTGTATTTAGAAAAGCAAATATGATCACTTTTTTTTTTTAATGAGCCGTTTGAAAATGTACTTAAGAACCTATCATCTCCAGAAGTTAATTGATGTTGAAGTTGGTATTTCTCCTACTAATAAATTGCAGGAAAGGAACAAAGCTTTCCACAGTGAAACAGGAGACGGCAACTCCTTCTCTTTCTGTCTCTCTGCTCTAGCTTTCAGCACAGAGCAGTGATTGCATGCTGCAGGTGTGACCCTCGAGAGATAAGGGATTGCACTGGAGCGTGGTTTTCATCCTATCCTCCCATAGCGATCTAACAGAATTTGTTTAATAACATTCCTTTTGTTCTGGCAGATTATCATGGGCTGGCCCAGATACCATCACAAATTTGCTCCTTTCTGATAATAGGATCTTATCAGGGCTTCAGCAGCATATAGCATTTTACAGGATATGGCTTTAATTAAAATGACAATATGGGACAGCTGAGGTTAGATTCCCTAATCTGGCATCTCTGTAACATCACACTGGAAAGGGACAGGGTAATAAATGTCTTTTCGTCTGGTATGAGAGAGAAGGTAGAGAACTATTTTGCTGACATATTAATCATCTATTGGCTAGAGTTACTGCACTTGAAAGTTCTAAGGTAAGCTGGCTGTGAAGGCGTGCTGTAACTATAGACTCTGCTGATGGATCCCCAAATGGGCTAAAACTGAAATGGTAGGGTTTACACCTTTCTCCTCAGCCGTTAGAGATGGCAACATCAGGTCTTGTGATGCGGAATACAAGATTATTGGCGTTTCCTGCAAGTCTATGGCTGTTTCTTAATAGGGGTACAAGATCTTCTGTGTTCAGGCTACGTAATAGGTGATTTGGTTCAAGCCTGTGCCTGCGATCGCAAAAGAAATAAGCGTTGTAAGCAGCAGTTCTAAGGTAGTGGGGTGGTTTGGAAGACACAAGCAGTATCCTCTACTTACAGTTCATAAACTTTGGAATTCCGAAACTATGAAAGACTAATGTTGCCTGCCTCTGAATAAACTGGGGGGGAGGGGGTGGGAGACATTCTGTGCACCATACAGTGCATTCTGCACAAAGAAATGTGTAACTTGAAGCTAGTTCTTCAATGCCTTACATCAGATTTGTGCTGGTACTGAGTGCTTAGGTAGGTGAGAAGCTTTTGGCAGCTCTCTGAACATACTCTTCTATGCCCCATGCAGAGTCAAAGCTCCGACTTCTTTAAAGTTCATATATCAGAATTCACAAATCAATAGTAACCCCCAGCCAGGCAAAGGTTCCTTATCTTTGTGCTTCTTAATGCTTGCTGCTAGAGAAATCGGGCAAGGGAGATTGAGTCCTGCCTTATCTATAGCAAAAGGATGGCTATCAAAAAATCTGCAATATGCAGAGCCTCACCTCCTCTTCCCATCTGCCACCTCAAGAACTCCGCAGTCCTTGTTCCTACTCTCCAATTCAGTTTCATATTGACAACAGCCTGTTCTCTCTCACCCTCTCCGTCAAAGATCAATAGGAGACCGTGTTGTACTGGTGGTTACAGAACTTACTGAGATAGTGATAATGTTGATGGCTGATGAAAGAAGAGGAAATTGTTCGATAACAATTCCCCTCTAGAAAAGGTTGGTTCGTTGTGACTCCAGCTTTCTAATGAGCAAGGGGCCCCAGAAGTTCTAGAAGACACTGTGCTTATGCAGGACTCGGTGTTAAACCTAATTTTCAAAGTTGTTAACTAGGTGCAGTCATCTCTAACTTCTGGCAGTTTTCAGTCTTTGAAGGTGCAACTGTGACACAGCAACACATCAAAGTAGGTATCTACCTTTAAGCAAGTTGACATACTGAAGGTTTTTGAGTACTAAGCATCTTCTAAATTGGAATTTCATTCTCTTAACACCATAACACAATCAAGGCTAGTTATATGATGTTCTAAATAACAAGAGATGCAATGGATGAAAAGGCAACAGAAATCAGCTGACTTAAGGGAAAATAATTACTTTTACTCAGCAAGGCTGAAGTTAATATTTTTGAATCGTTGTATTGCCTGATAGAAACCTCTAAGGAAAGGAATTTTTCTTATTAATCTTAGTGCTTTTCTTGCTTTGTTTTATTCCTCTGTATGTATTTTGTAGCTTTTAAAAGCTAAATGAGAGTCATTTATATCCTGTCATTATTGGCTTTAAAATCGGAGGTTAAAGACAATCACTCAGTGTAGTTCTCTTCCTGAATTTATAGAGTTTATTCCCTTGCCTAGGTATCATGTTCTAAATCCTTGATGTGATGTTCTGCTTTGGGGATGTAATGTAATACACAATAATTTGATTTCGCTTAAAATTTTTTCATATTGAGGTGATTTCACTTGCAGTGCAGATTTCACTTACACAACACTGGAAGAATTGGGTTTATGTCATACTCTGCAAAACTCATGGATTTATTAAAATGCATGTGTGTTTAACTACATACGAAATACAAACTTCCTATTAAAAAACATCTGTGTTCTGATCCGGAGAGCGCAAATAGTGCTATCAACTGAAGCACTTTCTGTTACTGTAAGAACTTTAGTGCAAGTCACAGCTTTGCTTCTAATCGAAGTGGAGTATCCTGGTAATACTTGGCTAGAGTCACATTCCCAGGTTAAAATATAGTATCTGGCTTAGAAATGCGACATGTCTTTTCATCTTAGTTCATTACAGCTACGCTTTAAAAAATCAGTAATTGCTATCCTTTAACCTTTCGTTCTAGCTTGGGGCAATTTTATCTTAAGTGTTGAGGAAAGTAAAAATCTGTATTTCAGAGCAATTTACTTTTAAGTTTTTATCATATGATGTGTGCTTCTAATAACTTCATAATTATTGTTACCTGGTCTGTCATCTTCTGACTCCCTTCCTCACAAATCTTCTTTATAGTGTGATCGAGGAATTGTCTACTTCAGCTACTTGTGTGTGGAGACATAAAGAAGACTCAAAGCATGAAGTGCCCTGGCTGGAGACTGAAGCAAAATCTCCACGGTAAGTGCCATGCCTTTCAAAATTATGTATCTGCTCTGTTTTTTTTGTTGTGTTACCTTTTTTTGCAATGAAAAGTCGTATGTGAATTGATATGATCCAATTATCCCATTCTCTGGACTTATGTTACAGTCACACTTAGATTCTTCAAGCAAAAGTTGGAGTCTCACTTTGTAGGAATTATGCAAAGTGAGAGATGATGCCAGACCCAAATGCACCGTGCTTTAAATACGTAGCAGAGCCTCAAAAATGGGAGGGGAGATGTAACTTGGAGGAGTGAATTGACCTGTCCTGAAGTCTTCATCCAGGTTGGTGGTTTCCTGCAGCCCAAACTAGTGTCCTACTGTTTTTTCTTCCTTTAATTTATTGTAACGAAGGGTAAAAAAATTATACCAGTGATGACCTTGGATATTTTATCTGTGAATTTTGAGGGAATGTTTGAACTTGAAGCATTCTTCAAGAAGTGGTGTTGGAGCAGGAGAGTTAAATTTTCTTTTGTTTAGGTTGAAATACAATTTTCAGTGTCACATTGTCTTTGTTACCTGTTTGTGAGTTGTAATCCCCTTGTAAGAAACACTTCTGTAGGATCTATGCCTGCTATAAAAGTGAAAGAATTGTGTGTGATTAAATGCATTCGATTCTTCTAATTTTTTTGCAATGGCAAATACCTGAACTATGGGAGAAAAGGGCTCAAATCATACCAAATGTGTGTTTTGCGCAATGCTTAGTTCCTGTGCAGAGGTAAATTGCACCCAAATAAAACATAAAATGTCCATGCTTTAAATACTACAAATAGGTTATAAGCAAAATTCTTCCTCCTTTGTTTATCTGCCAACACTTGGCTATGGTGGGGATGTATTTTCGTTTACTAAAGCAGATGTAATTGTAAATCCTTGGTACTTTCAAGATTAGAGGAAATTTTTCTATTTTCTAGTAAGTTTTCCTGGGAAAACACCAACACATAAACTCAGGTCTTGGTAAGTAAAGCAAAAAAAACCCCTGCGTTGCACTTGACTTTTTGCTTTTCGGAGTTCAGTAAGTTTTCCCTAAAGCCAGAGAAAATTCTACTTTGCCTTTCATAGAAGGCCACTTCCGCTAAGCTGCTGACTTCATGGTCTCTTGTGTGATTACTTATGACAGAGTTCATTGTATTTTGTTTGAGAACATAATTAAGTCTTCAGTGCGTGACAGTCGAGTGGCTAGTCAATGTTACAGTGCTTGCTGCTTCCCTCTGCTGCATAGCACTGGAATTGCCTGGCTGTCTCCCATCAATCCTGTCTTGCAGAGAGACACGACTGTTCAGTGGCAGATGATATGGGTGGATTTGAGGGTTACCTGGATAGCACAGGGAGGTAGTCTAGTCCAAGCTGGGTGCTGCACCAGATTCAAAACTGTCATGGCTGTCTCTTAACAGCACTTCGTTAGCTTTTGATTCCACCGCAACTGGAAACTTCCCAGGAACGGTCCTGTTGATACAGGTCTAACTTGGGCGATGCAGTGTTTTATGTCACGTAGTGACACTTAAATGTTCCTGTCGATGACATTCTGGTGTAGCCTAGTCTCTGAATTGGGAACCACTAGGTCTGCACACCATGGAGGCAGATTTTGCTGGCCTTTACTGTCACTTGGGAGGGTTTGTACATACAGTGCCTATATGGACTGCTCTTACCACACCATTTATGTTTCAATCTGCTATATGTCACTGTGATATTACTAACTTGAGAAATCTTTTGGAGGTGGTGAAAAAACACCTAGAGCTTGGTACCGCTTGCAGGAGGGTTTACTAAATTCTGTGCAGCCAACTCCTTTTATCCATTTTCACTGTAATGTGTATGTCATGCCTCAGAGAGGCATTTATATGGCCTGTTCTTGACAGGTGGAATAGGTTAATTCATCTGAAAAAGAAGCAGTGTTTTTCTTGATGGTGAAAGAATTATTAAAATTCTGAACTGACAGGTTTTTTTCTCCATCCCTACCTTTAGGTTGGTTCTGTATAACTGCAGAACGAACGCTAAACATTGTGCTAGTTATTATCCAATTCAAGTATAGAATAGTGTTTTTCACTTGTCCACACCTGCTGGAAACAATAGGAAGAGTTCATTCCAGTAAGCAGGCTCCAAACATACAGTGGGATTCATCTTCACTTTAGCTAAATTGCCCAAATCTAGTAAAGTGGACCCAAGACAAATTAGACGATGAAGTCATGTGACAGGTTTGCTAGCTTTACTGTCAGAGTGCTGTTATTCTTATCAGTATTGATAGCATTGTACGCAGGAGGCAAGGAACATTGGGTTAAATTGAAAATGTGAATGCTATCGCCACCACCTATTAAACCAATTGATGTAATTTTCTTTTTTATGTCTATATGCAGAATTTCTTTTGTAAACTGCTTGAGTACGTTAACTTAATTTCTGAGAGATTTCCAGATCAAATGGATGCTGAAGATGTCCCAGGGTGGGGAGAAAAAGATGTTTATGCCCATCTTAAGAGGGTCTAGTATCATTTCTTTTTTAAGGCAGAGGGAGTCAACCCATGACATGAGCAATCTTAATCATGTGGGGGTGTTTTTGCTTGTTTTGTTGTGTTTTTCTACCTTGCAACAGTTCTGTCTCTGAGGAAGTAAACAAGGTGTGAGTCTGGACAGACTCGTTAGCCCAGAATTACAAAGCTGAAACACAGTAATAAGTGATTGATGAGTATGTGTCTGTTGCCAGAGGGGATGCTTTCGTGCAAAATGGGAGAAGCTAATACCTGAATAGCTTTTCTCGCGGGGATTTCCTCTAAATTCAGGAACTGTTGCAGTGGTTGTATAGCTGCGGTCTCTCTACACAATTGCATCACTTGCTCAGCTGTAGTAAGTTCCTTAAAGTCTCTTGTATGTGTTGCAACAGTAGCTCGCCTGTGCCACACAACACTTGTTCATCTCTACCGTGGAGTTATACAGATCCTTTGATGTGCTCTTTAAATTACAGTCACCTGAGAGATACTTAGTTCTTTTTTTAATTAATGCCTTTGAGATTCTGAAGTCTCTCTTTTTTTCTTCAAAATCCTCAAACAATTGTAGAAGCGAGTGGATGGCCAGTGCATCTGCCACCCTCCTAGACCTGTGCGACGTTACGTTCATATAACTTGCTTCTCCATCTCTGTGTATGTGACTGTTGAGTTGGAAGAAATCTTCCTGGCAAGACCTATGTATCACAGTAGAGCCCGGTTGGCTCCGTGGCAGGACATGCTACAGGGTGATGGTTTCTCTGGTACAGTGACCTCCATCTGGGAGCGATTTGTCGGGTGTTGTATGTTCCTGCTGCCGTCCCCAGAGGGGGGCGCAGGCAGTTTCTGCCCTTCGTGCCTCGGAAACAGCCTCAGGGATGTGTATGCAGCAGCAGGAAGAAATGCAGTCACCTCACAGGGCAGAATTCGACGAGTGGCAAGAGGTTAGCAAGCACGCTTCATGGTGGGAGCTGTCAATAACTGGGTTCTTTGCCTTCTAATCATATTAAATGGGAAGAACAGCTCAGCCAGCTGTTTGGTACTTGGTTGATTCGTGTTAACTGGCACTTTTCAGAAGATCCTATCACTTGCACCGAAGTGTGCTTCTATTGTTTCTCTGCCTTGTAGCTGAAATAATGTTTTAATAGTTAAGGAACTACTCAACTACTTGTTGTCTTTCACACCTGAGATCATCAAGCAGTTGCATTTCATGATGTGTGACTAATTATGAATAATTCAGAACTGTAGTTATTAGGTGGTTGCCCTCTGCTTTTGCACGGGGGTTTAAAATGAAAATAATAAAGATTTCACTTCCCCCTTTTCCTCTTGTTACTGAAAAGCCATTATTATGTGGCCATTTCAAAGGCACAATTAGGTAACTTAATAGTGATACCTGCATATTTCCAGTCCTGATAAAATTGTACTTAATTATGGTAAAAATAATCTCGCACTTCTCATGACTCACTGTGAGGCTTCAGTGCACGGGTTAGCAAAAAGGGGAGACAGGAACTGTGTGCGATGAGTCCGATACGTTCAGCAAATCAAAGCAGGGTGAAGTGTCCCTAATCAAGCCAAACATGTTTGCAATTTAAATGACTGGTGCCTGCTTCAGCATCTTTCCCCGAGCACCTCGGGCTTCACAGGAAGCATGTGGCAACATCCAGGCTGAAACTCCGATGGTCTCATTAACCCTAGTCTGGAGCGTTAACCTCTTATTTTGCTAGTTAGCTGATGGTCTGTCTTTGACAGGTTCCATACAAGGATTTTCTGAGCTTTTCAGATTGGGTTTGGGTTTTGGTAGTGGTGTTTTTTCCTTTTGGGAGGGAGGAGTGAGGACGAAGTCCATCTCTCTAATTAGAAAGTTCCTCTATCTGTTTCTTTTGTCTTATATCCTGTGATTCTGTCCATCTGCATTTCATGACCGGACTGTAATCGTGCATAGTCACTGAATATCTCTCAGCCTTCACTGGTTAATTGCCAGAGGAATGTCTTAGTGAATTCTGCTTTTCAGTGCTGTGTTAAGTTCCGATGAAAAAAAAGTGGCAATAACTTCCCACTTGATGAGAAGGTTCTGAACTTATTCAGTAATAGCCTTTTGAGAACAACACTACCTCTGACTGAGACTGAAATAGCTAGACATGTCACTCGCTTTTTTTCTGTACTGGCAGAACAGAAGCAGACTTGCCCGGTGTTTCTTGTCCCTTGCCCTCTAACTATACTCTTGCTCACAGCCAGTAGCATCCCTGCCAGCTCTGAACTGTACAGCAATGTCTGCAGTGTTTTGAAGAGTCTCTCAAATAGTCTCTTACCGCTTGGACGTGTAACCTTTTTTCTTTTTTTCTTAACCACAAATTACAAATAGCTAAGCTACTGAATTGCTTGTCTAATATCCTGCTGCTTTTGATTTTCTTTGTTTGCTCTCAAAGCATGCTTTCTAATCCATGCACATCTCACCCTTGTATCATCTATTTCTTGGAATGGGAAGTGCACCACAAGTAAAAGTTCAGACAGGAAGATCTGAGCCAGGATGCTAAATCTGGAGTAGATACTTTGTGAGTGAGTTCAAAGGACGGGGAGCACCAGCGATGCGTGCTTTCTGTTTGCAGTCTGAGCTCTTTCCGCTGAGGCTGGGGCATATCAAATAGCTGCCCTTTGCCAGAAATCCAGCTGCAGCCACAACAAAAATGCCTGGATGTGCGACAAGTGACTGTAGGTGGGATCTGAGTATTAATTTATGTGGAGAAATCTAAAAGGGCATGGAAATAAAATACTAATTAATGCTGAAGTAGGAATTCTTCTTTGCCCAATTGAAGGAAATGCTGCAGGCAAAATTTCAAGTGCAGCTGATTTCACCAAATTACAAATCAAGGAGTGAATTAGGTATTAAGATTATGACATTTTCTGAATGCCTGGGTCTTACGATTCTTAAAATCGATTAGTGAAGTTCAGATGTTCATCACCCCCTTGGCATGTTAATCCACATTTTCCTATTCTGATGCACAGCCAACCACTTCAGCATTTTACTTTTTATCAGATTAACTTTGCTCTGTGGTGTCTGTCGATTTTTTGGAATGAGTAAACACAGGAAAATGCAAATAGTTGTATTGTATTTCATCTTAGATTAATCAATTTAAAAATAATATAGATTTTAACTCATCAGAAATGATGGCTTATGACAGCTCAAATGGTGACTTCAATTTAAAGCAAGCGGGATGGAATTGTTTAAAGAAACATCATGGGCTTTTTTTAAGGTGTGTTTTTTTTTTTTTTTTTGTCCGTCTCTGAGGAGACTGAAGTTTATCCTTTGGAGTAAAAGGGTTTATATAATTTTTTATTCATATAGAAACAAAATAACACAAAACTCAAGTGCAACATTCTCTCATTTCAAGTTACTAAAATGTAGAATAAGGAAAAATCTTTCAAAATTTAAGCTAAAAGAGTTATGTACATTGCAAACAGTAAGGCTTTGCACGAGACACTATGCAGTAAGACACTGTGGATCTGAGGTAAACGTGTTGCTGTGGAATCCTGATGAAAGCTAAAGCAGAAACTGGCGTATATCCCTGTCACTCTCATTGAGCTCACTCCGTCCAGCAATCAGCTGGACTTACATTGCAGAGCAGAATAATGCAGAAATCCTGAGGTGCTCTCAAATAAGTCTTACTAAGCTTTAGAAAAGTAGTTGTGAGCTTTCTGACAGGAAATCTAAATAATATATTCAGATATGTGTATATATACAGTAAATTATTCAGCCACTAGATGTCCTAATGCAGAGCCGCAAAGCCAGCGTGAGCAATGGTGCACAAAAATTACAAGGCTGGGACTCAAAATACGTAGGTGGTCAGTTTTTAGCCTATGTGCTCTCAATTTCTAGAATACGGTTGAAAAGCCTGTAAAACACAACTGAAAATGAAATTATTCATGGAAGGCTTATATGCAGGCTGTGGCCAACTGGTTAATTGCCATCATACATGTTATGTTTTAATACTGGTATAGCAGATGCTACGGCAACCCAGTCTGTTAGGGATTGTTTCTAAGTGCCATGTGGCTGGGTCCACTATTGTATGTTGCTAAATATTTTAGTGGTACTTGAGGTAGTAGGTCATATTATTTTGTAAGATTTTACAAAGTCTTATAAAGATACAGACACAGGTCTAAAAGGAACCCCTGATCTTATGGAGAGGAGTGAGGGATGTTGCACAAGAGAAGAAAATGGTAAAATTTTTGTTTAACTTATTTTTTAAATTTCTATGTTATAAGTTGTGGAAATGCAAGACCCTCATCCTGAAGTTGCTCTCTCTGCCCGCGGAATATCCCAGGCATCACGAGGCTGTCGGCGCACAGAGCTGCCTGTGTGGTATGTGCAATGAAAATGGGTGTTGCAAAACAGGCATTCCATGCTTAGTAAGAACTTTTGAGGCAGACCTTGTTGCAAAGATGGAGAAATGGTTGGGCAGAACTAATATCTGCCCATTGTTTTTGATTGTTGGCCTGGAGAGCGCATTCTTTAAAGGGGGAGGGACGAGGGACTGTGTTCTTTAAATGTCAGGTGATCCAAAGCTCACTAACACATCCGTCTCTAGAGTTTGTTTGGAGAGAGCCCTGAAGAATAGCAGAGAAGCAGGTAGAGACTATCATAAACTTGAGGGCAAAGGAAAAAGAACAGGCTGAATTTCAGCTGTGTTTCTGCATATTCATGATGTCTTGTGGAATGCTACACTCATCCATTATCTCTGTATATTTGATGCATAAGAATGGCTTTGCTGGTCAGACTCTTAATGGTTCATCTGCCCTGTAACCTGTCTCTGAGAGGGCTATGAGATGCTTAGGCACACAAAGTATAGCAGACTTTATACAACATATGAGTTTTAATACTCACTGATGTGCATATGGCCCATGAATGTGGCTAATTCCTTTTGAGTCCTGCTCTTGTGCCCTCTGGGATTGCTTTATAAGATGGACATATATAGGACTGTGATAAAGATCTCCACAACTAAAACTGGAGTTAGTCTTCAGTAATGGTCTAGAGCACATCTGTATGGTGCAGCAAGCACTCCTTTTACGTTTGGGCAATCCAAATACAGACCCCACTGTCAAAACATGTTGAAATCTCAAAATCAAGCCATAATGGCTGTGAGCAAGTAGTATCTTGGATCACGCTGTGGAAGGTGGGGACCCTTAAACACGCTAACACCATCTCATGCTTTGTGCGCAGCCTGGGACTGGGAACGCATAGTGAGGCAGCTCTCCTGTCCTTGGGTGCTTCTGCAATTAATTTATACCAGCATCTACAGAATGAATGCATTGTGTTCTGTGTTAGGTATGCAGTGGAGAGAAAAACACAATATTGTTCTTTCTCCTGACATGTGCACGCACACCTGCATCTTCAGACCCAAAGAATGCTGTCTCAGTACCTGGGAACTGAGAGCTACCATAAGGGGAATTTAATCCACTTCTACCTTTGCTATATGGAGAGGAGTTGTAATTAATCACTTGATTATTTACAATTTGATTATTGATTATTTACCCAGACTTGCTCTTTTTCTTGCATTATGACAGCAGGGGCCATTTCTTTAGTTTGATGCCGTAAAATGAAATGCCCAATTCAGTGGAATGCTCTTTGAGGTTAAAGGCTTGTCCCTACATTTCTGTGTATAACAGGCTGTGGGCTTGTAGGTATTGCTGAATAATGCCAGGTAGTGTCACAGCTTTCTCCCAACTACAGCTCTTCCAGGTGGGTTGGCTCATTTTTCAGATCCCATTTTGTTTAGGGCACTCTTCTGAGAGAAGGGGAAGGATAAATGTTGGAAATATGCTAAAAGCAAGTCGGACTTTTTTTTTTTATTGGCTTCTGTGTCACTACAACTACAAAGTGCTTCACATAATTTCATTACTTATTTGTTGTTACAATCAGATATTCTTGCTCGCTCCTGAATTATTTATCTATTGTACAGATGTGAATACTTGCATTAGAGCCAAGTGGTATGCGTCTAATCCTCTCTGTGATATACACCAATGGTTTAGATGCATTTATTCTCCTTATATCATTACATACGTTAAGCATAGCAGTGGTACATTCTGTCAGATTCCACTGCCATCTCAGGTATGTTTTTATTTGCACGAGCTGCAAAACGAAGCATCCGCCTTTTCCCCTGCTCCTGAGAGCACGTCAGCATTGACCCTCCCCCAGCCCGTTATCTGACACACAGGTGATGTGAATTCTGATTTATTGCGAATCACAGGTGGGTTACTCCAAGGTCATACATCAAAGAAGAAACAAAATGTAATCACCTGGCTGCAAATTTTTATGTTGCACTTGAGAAGAGATAGAGACTGAAAGCACCTTTGCAAACTCAGCTGGAACATTCTGCTGAGCTTCCAGGGTGGAGGAGGTGATTTACTTTTTATTTCTCCCCCCTTCAGGCTGTAGCTGTATGGCTTATTGAAAATTATTAGGGTATTGACATATTCTCGCTAGAAAAATTTACTTCATAGTCGTAAAGTGCTGTGTGTTTAATAAGTTAATGTGGTTGAAGACTGGAGAGATCTCTTTAGCAGCAGCTCAATGGCGCGGTACGAGATGGAACCAGGGACGTAGAGATGTGGGGAAAACGTGCTCAGAAGCATCTGTTGGGTGAGGTGGTGGCAGAGCTGAGGACTCCAGTGGAGACATTTGGTTACAGATTCTGTCTGTCCCTGCCAGAGGCACTTCCCTGCTCTCTGGGTGTGGAGCTGCTGCCATCAAGGTATTCAGCAAAGTTGCTTTGGTTTTGTTTGTTTCTCTTTTTTGCTTTCTGTTTAGTATCTCTCAGCAGCTGCATCAAAACTCAGACTTTCAGTTTCTAGTAAATCTAGAATGCCAGATGTGGAGTATGGCCTCTGTCAGAAAACAAATATTGCTCATTGTAAAGTTTAACCCCTGAAGTGCTAGGGAAGAACAAATGTCTTCCTTGCATTATTTTTTCTCTATTTTCCTCCATTAATGCATTAATCCTCTTTGCCTGGATTGCTGTCTTCTCTTTCATTCTTGCTTGCACCCTGATATCAAAGGTGGAGTCTCGCTTTTCCTGTGACATTCCTCTTGGTCAAATGCTGTGTAAATAGCCTCCCTTCATAGAAACAGAGTGGCACGTTGGGTGGCCAGAGCATATGTAGAGCTTTGTGTAAGGTGCTGTACGCTACCAGTGTGCATCAGTGCTTAAAGAATGTATCATTTCATCTCTAGCTGCATTTCACCATCTCAAACTGCTGCATCCTCCACCCTGTGATTTTTATCTTTGTGGAATATTCTGCTTATTTATATTTCCAAATGCAGTGATTGAAGTTACCAGCTGTTGCCCTTTTTTCTACTTTCTACTTTTGCTCTCTTCTTCCCCATCATAATTGCATTATAAACTGAGAACTTGGTATTTTTATCTAAAGCACCAAACACTGACTCATTGGCATAGGCAAAAATAGATAATTAGTTGGGCTTGAAGCAAAAGTGGCTGTATGTGTGTACTAGAAAATAGGGCTGTGTTGCTGACATGCTGAGACTTTAAAGGCAGTTCGCTGGATGCTCTGACATGTAAAAACTTTCTTGTGTAGCTTCACAGTTCTGTTCCTTGGTGGTTTGGGTTTTTCGTTAGGTATTTTTTTTCCTTTGAACCCATTGAATGTGGAGAATGACCTAAAAGGCTGTTGAAGAAAACTTATTTTTCATATATTTGTTCTCTGCTTCTGTAGCTCTGCTCTTCATTGTGAGCTGAAGTCTAGCAAACACATGATGGGAAGGGAAAAAGATCTTCTGATGTGATGCTCTCCGATATTGATTTTCTTTTTCCTCTTAAAATTCTGTTTACAAATTCCTTTTTCTTTAATTATTTGCTTCCTCCTGAAAACAGTACAAAGCTAGCCTGCAGGAGGACCAATTGACAAGCCTTGTTCTTAAGTATATGTAACTAATCCTACTGCATTTTTCAATAATTTATCAGTCAGGGATTTCAAAACATTTTGTAAGTAGTAACTGAATCCCCTTAAACTTGAGAGATGTGCCATGCTTTAGATTTTGTGATGCGGGGGTAGAGTGAACTTGGTGCCATTGGTCAGGTGTAAAGCATGGCTGGGAACAAACCCCGTGTTCTGATGCTCATGGTCTTGGCACGTGGTGAAAATGGAGTTTATTTCCAAATGAAAAAAAAAAAAAGAGAATAAATACAGTTTTTCAGGGGTATTTTGCACACATTTTTGCAACAGTGTAATATCTTGGCTAGGAATATTCCATGTTTGACTTCCATAAGGATAATTCTCTTACAGTCACAATGATACAAACACGATCCATTTGTTCTTATCTGTAGTATTGTAGGAATCGTGTGGTGAGACACTTCAGTAGTAGCAAATCTCACTTGGTACCTTTTCGTGCTCTGTTACTACAGTTTTTGTATCCCCTCAGAAGCACGGACACACCAGGTCTCACTGTGGCTTTTTTCCCTTTCCTCTCCCCGTTGCCCACTGGCCCCTGGGGTAGAAAACGGCATGAATTCCCAAAACCTCGTTTGTTGGCGGCAGGAGGGACAGAGTTTGTTATTTATGAACGAAAGTTCCTCCTCTAGCAACTCACCTTCTTTTCAAGGGCCACCTTTGTTTTCCCATTTCTTATTGATCAAATCTATTCAGAATAGAACAGCAGCCATTTCACTTGAGCAAATGGGTGATTTTTTTTCGCCTTTTACAATTTGCTGGGCTGTGTGTGGTGCTTCCTCGTCAGGTGTGTAATAAAAAGATGTGCAATTAGAGGGGGGGGAAGGGAGAGTGAAACAGTGACACTCCTGGCAAGAAAAAGAATTTTTGATCACAGAACGATGCAATATTAATAAAGATGGCACAAAATGTGTTTGCTTTGGGGGTGGGGGATGGCTGCTGTAGTATTTGCCTCATGTCCTTGTTCAGAGGAATACTTTTTTTTTT
>VYZM01008310.1:151386-185752 GCA_013398915.1 Dromas ardeola | reverse complement strand
GGTAGAATAACCTCCGGCCCCGGGGCGCGGGGGGGGCCTGGCCGCGCCGGCGGGGGGTGCCGGGGGCTGCCCGCTCCCGCTCCCCGTGTCCCCCCCGCGGCAGAGCCCGCCCAGCGCGCGCCTAATTGGCTGCGGGGGAGGGGCGGCTCATTAGGGANNNCGGAGCGCGGAGCGGAGCGCGGAGGCCAGCGCAGCCCCTGACCGCCCGCGGCGCCCCCGGCCGGGCGCGGAGCGCCTCCCCGCACCGGGAGAGGGGAAGGGAGGGGGAAAAAACCGACCCCAAACCCGGCGAATTCTCCGGCTGGAGCCCGACTCCCGAGGGACCGAGGGGAGCTTGGCGTCCCTTCCCTGCCGGCGGCCGCGGGGGAGCGGCGCGGGAGTTGCGGGGACAGCATGGGCGGCGGGGCTGCGCGGAGCGGCTGCCCCCTGCGCCCGAGGCGGCGGCTGCTGCTGTTGCTGCTGGGGCTGTGCACCTGGACGGCCGCCCTGCGAGGTAAGCGGCCCCCGCCGCCCCCCGGGGAGGCAGCCCGCCGGCTCCCCGCAAGTTTACGGCGGCGGCGCCGCGCCCGGGGGGGGTCCCACCGGTTGCGCCGCGCCTCCGTTACCGCCCTGCGTCTCCGTGAGTACCGTTAGGGCAGGGACGGCGGGCAGCGGGCACCCCTCCGAAAATCACACCCCCAACCCGGGGAAAGGGGGGAGGCGGCGGCCCCGGGCGGCGGGGCAGGGGAGGGAGGCGGGCGGCATCGCGGTGGGGCTGCGGCTGCACCGGCAGTTGGGGTCCTCGGAGCGGAGATCGTTTGCCACAAGGCTGCTGGTTTAATAGGCAGGGAGGGCTTCAGGCTGTTGGGTGCAGAAGCATCCTTGGGAACCCAGCGTGTGCATGGAGCCTCTGGACAGGGTCTTTAGGAAATAGTCCTAGCGACTCGTCGGGTTGTCCCAAAATGGTGGGGTTCGGGAGATTCAGTGACCTCTTCTGGCAGTGAGAATCTAATTATCTGTCAGGCAACGCAAGTGCCTGAGGTTGAATGTGCATACGCACGAGTGTGTGTATTTTTTATGTATGTGTAAGGTGCATGTTTGAGATGCTCAGAGTCCATTTTTGTAGTTAACTTTTTCCTGGTAAATTGTTTGAGTGAAATAACCTCTTTAGGGCAGAGAGCCAAAGCATGTCAGTGACTCCCCATCGCCTGGCATCCCTGAGACCTTGGCTGGTGTGTCTGGACCTCTCAAAGTAGTGAAGGTGCCTGGGAAGTAGGAGGCAAGGGGCAATCTGGTGTTATGTTATCCTTTTTGAAGGAAGGTGCCTGCTGTTCATAAGATGTAGTTTCTGTATTTACAGTCTATACAAACGGCTTATTTTTACACGGCAGAGTAATCTCTCAGTTAGACTTTGTAGCTCCAGAAAGATTCCCCTCGCTGTCTCGATGCCAGCCCCTCTGTGGAGGTCTCTCTTTGCATGTCTGTTGTGTCTGTGTTTCCATTTCCTTTTGTATATACTTTATTGGGTTTGGTCTCTGTAGGAAGTCATCCGCAGGTAGCTAGCGGGTTATGACATCTTGCCACAATCCTGGGACCCGTACTGGCCACCTCGTCCCCTGTGGTATCTTGTTCAAGTCCAATGTCTGGTCCAGCAGAGGGGAAATCTGAGAGGCTTTTGTGTACAAAACAGACAAAATATGGCCTTTTGGTGATTCTTTGAAAAAAAAATAACACTTCTCTGAACAGTGCAATAAATGATGAGAACAGAATGAAGTTCTGTTATTTTTTTTTTTATAATGCTTTCATCAAGAAATAGCTATGACTGCAGAAGAATGTATGTGTATTTAAATCAGTGATGTGAGGTGCTTATTGCCTTTTGTTTTACACATCTGGTAGAACTCTGTGGCAGTTTTTGCACTGTGTGAAGTATGGTCAGGATCAGGCCCTGTAAACATCTGAAATTTCACGTAGCAGGATGACTCTTCTCTTGCTGTTAAGGAACAAATTTCAACTACTTAATAAAAATCTGCATGGAGGACATTTCAGGTTCTAGACTGGAGCAGAATTGGGTTTGGACATTGTTCTGAGGAAGAACAGTATATTTTTTCATTGGTTTGGTGTCTGTATTCTTTCAGTTGTGATGTTGCATAGTGTTTACCTGTAGATTTGGCTGAAGCAGTTAACCTCAGTTAACAACCCATTGAGCTTTAAGATTTTAGTTTACGAAGTTGTCTAAAAGCTGCCTCTCAAACAAATCGTATTTCAGGATTCTATTCTGAATGGGAATTAAAGAAAAATGAAATGATTGTAGATACCCTTCGGACAGCATTTAAAATCTATTGGAATGAATATACATATATAGCTTTGGGCTTTTATTTTACAGGAAAAGTTGCGCAGACACTATGGTAATTTGAAAATGAGAAGAGAGTCGCTAGTATTTATTATCTCATTGATGCATTGAAACTAATTTGGGTTGCATGTATCTGAATAAAGATGTCTATAAAACATGAACATTAATTTTCTTCTGCATCTTGATATTAAAGCCTAAAGCTATGTGTTGCATGGTGTTTATAGATCTGAGTATGTTTTGTTCTAAATAAGCATTGTATAGGGATTTTCCTTTTCCAGTAGTGTGGCACTTACTGTACGGCTTGGTAGCCACTGCATATTGCTACTGATTTTATTATGATAAAATGCTCCGCTAAGCCACATAACGGAACACGGGAGGGTCTGTTGGACAGTAAGCTGTTGAAGCACATACCTCCTTTCAGTCTGAAATGTTTTGTTTTTTTAAAACTGTTTTTAACATAAAAAGCACTGATAACATGCAGTCCAGAGAGCTGCATATTTAAAGTATTATTCTGCATCTGGGAGCCAAGAAGACAAACCAGCCCCTGGACAGCAGAGCTCTTGGAGGAATAATGCTTGGTTTAGAAAGGTAAAAATAGCAAATTCTACTGATACGGAAATAAATCTAGGGGTGAAGACAGGACTGGTATACAAGTTATTTGTGTCCTGACTGTACCTTTTGTCTTGCATTTAATAATGTCCTTGTGCAAATTAGATGAGTCTCCATTTATTTCATTATAAGTGGGCTAGAATTTCATTCGTGTATCTGAGAATTCTGTCCATATTTGCAAAGTACTTCATTGTCACCGCTTTGAGCTGTGGAAGAGCTATCACTGATGCTTTATTTGAGGAATGTTGTTGATACACTGCTGCCAGCTCTGGTTCAGCGTTTACATGCTGAGGATAGGGAGGCTTTTTTAGGTGTCCTGAATTCTACATCCAAAGGGAAGTATATGATTTGTGTTGTTTTCCTAGACTGTCTCAAGTTCTGTTTCTCTGCTGCTGATACCCTGCTGAGAGTAAAGGTGTTTGATTATTTGTAAGTACATTCAACAGTTTACTATTTGAAATCTTTCTGACGTGCCAGCCCCAATTGAATGCGCACCATGTCAGCATATTGATTTAGTTGATCTTAAAGTTTGCATGTTATTAATATCTCAGCTAGGTGTAAACTTGAAATATTGTACAGGAGTAAACAAAAATTAAGGCAAGACATGGATGCTATAGGAATCTCTTGTATGACTTTGTTCAAATCAGTCCATTCAGATAATGTTGTGTTTCCATTTTGTTAGGAGAAAGCATTCATTAAAATAACAAACCACGTGCTCTGCTTTGAGCCATCCTTCCACTCACCCTGTAGTGTGTAGTGTCTTATCTGGGTTTCTCTGCCAATGTTTGTATTATTTAACTTTGTAACTGCTCAGAAAGTGAACTTCCATTACTTGTGGGTTTGTTTCCTAAATAGTTTATCATCTTTCTCAGATCTTCACAATGATACAGGCTCAATTTGCACGTGGTGTAGCATTGCTTTTGTTTTCATGGGTAGAGAAACTAAGGTTTCGAGAGTGAGTCACTAATTTCTCTAAAACCACAGGAAATTTGGGGGCTCTAAAGAGCAATATTTAAAAACTGGGTGCACAATGCAGAAGTTGTCATGTTTGGGAAGTCGTAGAGCATGTGTGTGTACCTTTTTTAAGATCATTGTCTAGTTCTGTTAAGGCTTCTATTTAGTCCTGGATTTTTTCTTCGTTTGTTAGTGGCTTTATAGGCTGTTGTAACAGTTTGCGTGATAATTCAGAGAAAGAGTGGGAAAATCTGAACATTCCTACGGAGTATAAGACTGACTTTGCCTAGTTTTGTCTGTTATAGAACGCTAATCCTTATGAGAATTGTTTTAATTTGCACTCTGATAGTACTTGAGTATATTGCTGCTTTGCGCAGAGAGCATACTGTGAATTTCTGCAATGCTACAGATGAGAATGGCAGTAAGTTTTTCTTGTGTTACCCAAACAAAAACTTGAAGAGCTGTACGCATGATCCTGTCCTGGAAGTGGGGTGTGCACAGCCTCCATCGTGTGTTTTCTTTCTCATGCGTGCCCCTCTGTGAAAATATTTCACATTTGGAAAGTCAGAATAGTTCTACCCTTTAAGGCAGTGGATTGCAGGGGTGGTTTTTCTTGGCTTATCCTTCGTACCCATGTGCTTGTTCATATATGTGCTCAAGAGATGCGTAATTTCTGTCTCTTCAGATGTAGAGAATAAAGCTTGATCTGTGCAGGGGTGAAATGAGCTTTCCATGCTATGAAAAAAATTTTCCATCTTCCTACAGTAAGAGGACTTTGTATCAAGATGAATTTTCACTAGGGCAGAATAGAAGCTAATCTGATGGTATTTTCACGGTGAATTACAGAAGGCAAACACAAATAGTATGATATATGCTAAGATGGAAAATTACTTCTGGTGCAAAGGATTCCTCAGGGCCACTTGATTTATCTTTTCTGTATTTTTAGTCCTGCGTTCTGGAGAAAGGTGGAGTCTGAGAAAAAGAGCAGAATTTTAACACCAGAGGCTGCTGTTTCAGTTGTTTTTAGATGCTGCTGCTGTTGCAGTGAAGCAGATGGTCAGATTCATTTCTGTAAGATAAAAAAATGTTTCATTTGCTATTTATACTTTTAAAGAACTTTAACAGTCATGGTTGTATCATGTGGCCTTAGCTTGGAGCATGAGTATTTGTAAGTGTAAAATTTTTTACGCTCTATCGTCTCTCATTAGAGGTCAATAAACCACATTTTAGAGCATCTTGCAAGTGGGTATTGGAAGATGCTAACACTCCGTACAAGCCTACATAGCCTGAACCTTGTAATTTACCTGCATAATTATGATCAATGTTTTCATCCATCTTCCCCTCCCCACCCACCCTTTTGTGGCCTTTTTTAACACCATTCAAAAATGTTGTTAAAAAAGAAACTGATATTGCAGGCTCTTCTCGGTGGAGTCCGGTTACTTGCCAAATGCTTTATAGGAACTTCCATGCAAGGGGATGTTGAAGGGCAATTACAGTAAAATGTGACGTTCCCTAATGAATATTCTGCGGACTGCTGCTGTAGGTACTTTTGTCTGGTTTTTGCCTATTTCTTTTTTGAATTATAAAAAGTTACAGACTACGGTGAAGCCCTGATGCACTGAGTTTGAAGGTCCAATGGATGCTTCAACACTTGAAATGGTGTAATAAAAGAGAGTCATTAATCTATAGATAAAGGTTATTCAATGTGTCTAGACATAAAAAGTGTAATCAAAGTGAATGGAAATAGTATAACTGAGCTCTTCTTTGTTTCTTCATATCCATGCCTGATTTTTAAAGAAGCAATAGGAACAACAATAGGAAAACTTAAAAAATTGCTTCTGACGTTTTCCAGGAGACCTGCTTTTTGCCTTTATGCTGAATGGAGAATTAAAATAATACTTAAGATGCTTTGATGTCTAAGTTGTATTGAATGTCAGAAAGCTTTTTGAAAAAAGTCAGCTCCTGGTTGACAAGAGTTTTATTTGTAGAAGGATAAACCAAAATATTTTGGATCTTGTTCTGTGTGTGGTTTAGTGCTCTTTGACTCACCGCACGGGAAACTGAAATACCGTGCAGTTTGCTCATCTGTAAGTGGTTAAAAGAAGTGTTATTTTACTTGTCTGATGGTTGGATGTACTTTTTTTTTTTTTCAGTAGAAAGCGCTTTTGTAGATCTAAAACTTTTCTTCTGTGAGTGTTTCTGCACGTGAGATTGACTTGCTTGAATCCTGGCAGACAATGAACATAAAAAGAGCTAACGTGGAGATTTCATATAAATTCTGAACAGTTATTCACAAAATTGCTTCTATACTTACACCATTCCTAATAACAAATTGCATTACAGAAAAACAAATTTGCTCTATTAATTGAATTCAACCTTTCATATAAAACATATCTGATTTGCAGTTCAACAGATGTCTGTGACTTTTATGGTGACAGATGCTTCAGGTTAGCTGTGTTCTAGGCCAGATTTAAAACCGCTGAAGATCTGTGGTAAGCCATTACCCTTTGAAATATTAATTTCAACTTCCAATTCAGGAGGTATTTGCTGATGATGATATATTGTATGGTATTTACTGCTGCTGACACACATAATGCTAGTTTTCAGGTGGAACTTTTTGGTTTGTATCTTTTAACTTAGCTGTAAAGAACATGGACTGTTTGGAATAAAAAAGTAATGTTGGATAGCAGGTAACACCACTTTGCCTGTCAAAGCTATGTACTGCGGATCAATAGTGAACGGAGTGGGCGCACTGGAAGACATGAGGTGGTGCGTGCTGTTGACATCAGTGCACTGTTGACATCAGTGGATGTCGTTCTTTAGCACTGTGTCCTCACTGAAGGCTTACAGATAAAGTTCTGAATGTTGTTATTCACATCTTGTAGAGCTTAGTGGGTTTGAAAAAAATATAGTTTTGTTAAAATAGCTTTCTCATTCTGGAATTTAATTATTTTTCCTGGATAATTTTGCATTTTTAAGACTTTGAGCCTCCTTATATAGGCAAATGATCAGTAATTTCCCTTTTTATAAAAAGAGTGAAAGTAGCTGACAAGTATTCCAGTGATAAATATAGCACTGCACAAAACTGATAAAAATGGCAAGAAATTGACCATTATAAACTATAGAATGCTGAGAGAATCCATGGATCAAATCTGTAGATCCAAAGTTGAGCAACTTGGTGTATCTTAAGCTAAGGTGGAGTAACGTGAGGTGAGATGCTGCAGATTTGTCTTATTTTTCAGCCTGCTGTGCCCGTTGCGATTTTTGTTAGGTTGGGTTTTTTGGGACCCAGAATCAGCTAGAAATAATGCAGTTTTCAGGTCTCAACGTTTAATTTGGTAACGTCCTAGAGTCCTAGCCTGACTCTAGGAGCAAAAGGTTGGCAGTATATGTAACCCTATATTATTTAACACTTTATTATAGGGAAAACATGTTTATCCCTGCATTCTTTCTTGTTATCAGTCCAGCTTTTTAGGCTTTTCCTAAATAGAAAGCAAATTCAGTAATATTAATTTAGTTTCTAATAAATAGTGGTAGTATGTTAAAAACGGAATCAAGTTAGTCCCTTCCAGCTGTCATCTGGTAACATAGTTTATAGTTCTGCTGAATACCCAGAGGCATTCTATTAATACCGAATTTGCCACAGTAACAGCAAAACTCCTTCTACTCCCACTATAATATTAAAAATGTAGGACTTATTTTGTGTCAAATGAGCTAACAAAATAAAAGATGAATTTGAAGTATTTAATCTGTCAGCATCAATGAATCTAAGAGGATTATCATTCCATTACAGCTAATAGATTTTTTCCAAAGATAACTTTGCTACTTGACTCGCCTATTTCTATGAAGATTGTTACAGATCTAATTTAGGCTACAATTTAAATATTCCTGCTCTATTTTGATTGAATCTGGGAGTTAGTAATGTAGTACATGGCTTACGTTGAGCTTGATAACTTTGCTTCAATCACTTGAATACAAGCTCTCATTCTTGCATCTTTAATTCTTCATAAAGATTGTGTAGCGTTTTCTGGTTTGAGTTGTACTAAACATGGCTTAACAGTTCAAGCTTGAGAGCTGTAATTTAATAAACTGTATGCCAAACTCTCCGTGCTTCCTTTCTGAGGAATTAGAATTAGGTTGGAATAAAAATCAGGATTACCCTTGTGATGGGTATCCTCCTACTCCGTAAAATGAGTAGCAAAATTCCCATTGATGTACTCTAGTATAAGGAAAAGGCCCTGAAGATTGTGATTCTTATCCTCTGAGTTGTCATATCTTTCCCTAGGTCTTGGAGTGGACGGTGATGTGTTAATTTTTTTGGAGATAAACAGATACAACTTCATTTGCTGCCTTAAAGAAATAGAATTGGAACACTTCTATCTTCCTTCCACCTCCCAGACAAACTCTGTGGAGGAGGGAGAAGAGTACACAGTGGGTGGAGAAACTTCCCGATTTTAGTCAAAGCCTGGGCTGTAACTTTCTACTTATGTAACTGTAATAATGCCCGCACAAAGGTCTCGAGGTTTAACAGGTGGAAGTACTGTCATAAAGGGAGAACGTGGTAATATTTATTAGTCCCAGCAAATAAATTCCCACTCTCACATTACAGGCTGAATTTTTCACCAAAAGGCTATCACAAGATTTTGCAGCATATGTGATGTGTCACTAAGTTGTATGTGAAAATTAAAAAGTTTGTAGTGATGCTAACCACCAGTGAGTTGTAGCGAGACATTGTTAGTGTTTGGTTAGTGACATTATCTTAGCCACATCTGGGTGGACTGATGCTTCTGTTGAATTTAGAATTTAGCAGATCCTTAGTCCTTTCAGAAGACAGACCAGAGACACATGTAAATGAAGACTGCATCAACCTCTTACAGCTGTAATCATCTCCCAAATTAGCATTGCAGTGCTGTAGCTTATGATGTCAGCCTGAATTACATGGCTATCGAAACGCCACGGTGTACTTCAAAAACTGTCTGAATTCTGTGAATAATTTAAGGACTTTCAGTTTCCAATATTATTTAGTGCTTTTCTCTAATTTCCTGTTTCTAATCACCAGGAGGGTTTTGGATGAATAAATTAAATGCAGAAAAGGTGGCAAGCGTAAGAGGAAGACTCCTTCACAAGTCCAGCAGTGATGGATACCACTGGAGGAGGGGAGGAGACTAGTAAAACGCTGTAAATGGTGTCCACAGTATTCTTAGCTCTCATCACCTATTGCTTTGATGTGAGGTTTTATCTGTAACTAAGTGACATTTGTAGCTGGTTTTTTACCATTTCCAGTGGAACAGCTTCAGCAGTCGTGAACTGATTTGTGTGTTTGTGTTTGAAATACAGCTGTGCTCTTTAGCACTTTTACCCCTTGAAGCTGTGAAAGCACTCAAGAGGTTTCATATTTTTTCAAAGGGCAGGAGCAATGTTAGGGAAAGGGGGTGGGGGTACAGAAAACTGACTATTCTACCTCTATATTTTTTTGAAAGTGCTGTTACTGAAATGCTCTCTGTAAATGTTCTCCAGTATCTTCTGGTTGAACGAAGGGGTAGTGGCGGCAAAAGGTGAAGGACCTTCTCTCTACTGACCAAAGGTTATTACTTGTCTGAAAATGCACCGTGTAGACCGTTTGCTGTTTCTCTTTTTCTTAGAGATTTAACACATACAAAAGATAAAATAAGAGTAAATATTTTGGAGCTAAATTCGGAGTCCTGCTGCCGCCCACTATGGTGGCAGTTAGCCCCCATAAATGAAATCATAGCCATTAAGAACCTGGCAGAACTATCCTCGGGAGATTGTTGTGCTTTCGGAATGTCAGTTATAGTTACAGTCTCTTCAGTCCTGTAGGGACCAAAGATTCACCTGTCAGGATGGAAACAAGTAACAGCTCCTCTGTGGTCCCGTCGTATTCAGCTGTACTGCACCTGCCGCACTGTCAGGCAACGGCAATATTCCGTCATCCTGGGCTGTCCCACTTCGCCTCTGAAGGCAGCTTTAGATGAGAAACCAGAAAAAGCTGCTACTGGATTTGGTTCATATTTTTAACCCTGGTTAAAAACTGCCTGGTTTTGGTTCATATTTTTAACCCTTGCTTTCTTTGCAAGTATACACAATAAAAATCCACAAAATGAAAATGACGGCTCACACAAAGGAGTTTGGGTTGTTTGTGGTTTCTTTTTTTTTTTTTTAAACCCTTTAGAAGATCTGTGTATAAAATGCTTTATCAAAGGTATAAAATGTTTTATAGGGGACCAAGCTATTTTTTATATGGGGTAGACAGGAAGGAACTTCATTAATCCAGGAGTTGTTATGGAGGTGGGGGAATGATTGCTTCATTTTTTCAGTGTGCAATACAACTGGAAATAAATAACTGCATGTTCTTGCTTTTTGCTTTTCTTGTTCTTGTGGTTTTTTTAAGCTGGCCAGTCACAGAATGACATGGCACGTGTCCAGCCAAAACATTGGACTGCAGTTTGCTGCCCTGTGGGTCTTTTTGCCATGTCACACAGAAGGAAGACAGCAAAGGAAGCAATGACTTTTGAGTCAGCCCCAAATGAGACACATAGGAATAAGCTTTCATTAAAAAAAAAAATGGGGACCCTGCGCTCAAAGTTGGGTCTAATGACTTTAGATGGGTCTGATCTTTGTATAGGCACTTGTGTAGGAGGCGTTCCACCTGAAAAGACAGCTGAAAATTTGGGAGAGCAAAAAGCTCCACTGTTGCTAGAGTAACTTAGTGATACTTGTTCTGATTTGGACTCCAGTGTCCTGGAAGTAAGCTGTAGTTCTTTGTGGTGAAGGGTCAGCATTAAGACCGAGCTGATGATGATGCACGGTAATGGCTTGCAGTGCTTCTCCAGAGCTCGCCTGACCCAGCAGGCTGCTCAGAATTCACGTATGGCATCGGCTGGGAGGCAGTGTCTGAAACCCATAAAGAGGGCTGCAATATTCTAATTTATTGCCAGTGCCTCTTTTATGCCCATTGAACTAGTCAGATTCTTTTCTGCAGTTATGCTGGAGGGGCAAGAAGGAGAGAAAAAAATGCTGTGTTATTGTGCTCGCATGTTGCTACTTAGAAGCAACCTCTTACCTCTTAAAATAGGTATCTCTAAAAAGATGATGCAAGGGAAAAGGATCACTTAACAAAGGGGAGTCAAGTGCATGTGGAATAAATAACTTTTACAAATTATAAGCAATAGTTCGTTATAATGAGATCTGCCACAGTTGAGGATGGTTTGTTTCCATTTTTATATCATTATTTCAGCTTAGTAATGCTAAAGTGCATTCTTGAATAAAACTTTGAATTGGGCTAGCGAATGTGATTTTTTTTTTTTTTTTTTTTTTTTTGAATTAAAGNTTTTTTTTTTTTTTTGCTGTGAATGAATTGAAAAAATCATGCTATCTTTCAAAACACTTTAACACATAATATCAAGATTTTTTCTTATTTAACCAAGCTTTGTGAAATATTTATTAACTATTGCAACGTGTGGCATGTTCACACACCATGCGTACTTCATGGGCTTCCTAGTAGCATGTATGACTTCCTAATTTCCAATATTTTCAACAAAATGTAGTTTACATCTAAAAACCTCCAGGTGGAAACATTGTCTCATGATTTGTTAGCTGCTTTTTTTGTTTGTCTTCCAGTGATTTTTCTCTTGGTTTAGGCTGAAGATTTTCTTTTCCCTTGTCTCTGTGGGATTAAGTTGGATCTGAGTTTGAAAAGAGATAGCAGTTCGATAGGGAATGAGGTTGAGGAAATAAAATCTATTTAAATAAAATAATCTCCCTTCCTAGGAACAAGCACAGAACTTGTTTTAAGCCCAAGCTGTTCTTGCACTTCGATTTATTTTAAATCTCCTGGCATTGTGGACTGCAGTAGGAGAAACCCTCTTCATGGCTATTTAAAATGCTCTCTCAGTGGTTTAATAAAAACAGTTCACGAAATTCTGCTCAAGCATCTGAGACCACATGTATTGTAGCAATAAAACACAGCTATTATTTCCACTCTTGATAGTGATGTGCCTCAAGAGGTGTTAATGGCAGTGACAAAGTATGGTAGTGAGGAAGGTTCTACTGCAGGTCCTTGTCCCTGTTTTTTAATTCAGCAAAAAGCAGGTAATTTATATGAAGTATTTGAGCCATTCCCCAGCTGATACAGACACTTGCAGTGTTACATGTGTGTTGGTTTTAGGAAGGAAGTGCAAGACGCCACTGAGCAAGTTGGATTTTGATGAGGGCAGTTGAGCATTCTGCTGCTGCTCGTTCAAGTAGAGCTGGGATTTCTGCCTTGGAAGTAGCACTGTGACTTTGTTAAGCAGGTTATAAACAGCCACCTTCGCAACTCTTTTAGTGCTTATTACTTTGTAATATTTGTTGCAATGTAGCTGTCCACAGACAATGCATCTTGATAGTTTTTAATGTCTTTGAAAACAAGGGTATTTGTTTTCCTTTAGTGCATTGTCTGGAAGAACTTGTTCAAAAGTGTAGAGCAAATAGGGTTGATCAAAGGATTGTAGCCTTATTTTTTTTTTGGTGAAAGTACTATATTGGCTATTGAGTGGCTTTTCAGTAAAAGGGATTTGTCACTGGCAAGTGTTAATAAACATTCAGACCTTCATGAATAGACTCCTGTACAGAGCACTGAGATGATGTCCCGTGTTTGTGAAAACAGATTTTGACCTCTAGGTTGTCATTAAACTATATCTGCTGGAGATCAGCAAATCTCTTGTGGCTATTACCGTTGTTGTAACCTATTCCACTGATTTGGCACTACAAATCTCTCAGTAACAACACGAAGTGAATTGTTTTAATAAAGAGAAGACTATGACAAGGTGACTACCAAGAGTGTCTTTTTATCACGTCAAGGATATTTAAGACTTTAATTCCAAAAGTTAGGTAGCACTGTTAGTGCTTCTGCAGACACGCATCCTTGCCTATTTGTGCATGATTTTTGTGGGCCTGATTAGAACACCAGATTCGCAGTTAGAAGATTATGCAGTTAAGTAGCTGTATGAGTTGCCTACATGTTTCCTGGCTGCAGCTCAGCAGTCAGAGGAGGGTATGTGGATATTCAAGCCAAAAAGGCTTGATTTTCATTAGTTACGTTTGAGACAAGTGAGAATGAAAGTAGTTTAATTTACAGTATGCTTACTTACATTACAGTCTCAGTTTTCTTACTTTTTGGTATTTCTTCTCATAGTGTGTTCATTGTGAGCATGTAAGTTAAATTGTGTGTCTGCTACAATAAGAAACTCTGAGTTTATAATCAGTATTTGCTATCCCTAATTCTATGTCTACTTACCATGCCTGAAGTGATAACTGAGATGCTAATGTGAGAATACACAACCTGCTTAGTCACATAAAACAAAATCGGCATTTAAACTGCAATCCCATTTAGCTTGCTTTTAGCAGATTACCCTCTTGTAACCTAAAACTCAGCACATCTAGCTCTGGTCTGACATGGCTCTTCTGGCTGATAGGCTCAGGCAATGAGGAAGACTTTAGAAGACTTCACTGGGTTCTGTAGAGCTCTTGATCACCCTTTGTGGTTTGTCTTTCCCTTAATAGATAGAGGTGGTCTAGACTGAGCTTTAGGAAAGTGAAATGAATTATTTGTGCCTTGGCTTCTCCTTTGTTGTTCTCCCTTATTTATTAGTATGGTAGGGATACAGAGAATGAATCTGATGCTGCAGTTGTTTGGGCAAGCTGTATGCTTGTTAGGTCAATCCTAAATTTTCATGGCATACTAAGCAGCAAATCCTTACATTTATAAAGAAATGCATCTTTTTCCACACTGGAATAAGCTAGGGAGCTACCGAATTAATGAAATCCTGAATGTGCATGTGCTGTAGCTGTTCTCTTACTTTGTTTCTCTCTTGCGCCATTACTCTTGCAGTAGATGCCTGTAAACTTAGCCTTCATTTTGAGCACAGCAAAAACGAAGAGGGGTGGTATTTCAGGAAGTATTCACTTGTATTCTAGGGGTTGGGTTTTTTTATTTATTTATTTATTTATTTATTTATTTTATGGAAGGAGACTTAGAAACGTTTGTGGCAGTGTATTGCACATGGCATTCAGAGGGGAGGGTCAGGAGTCAGTTCCCTGGGTTAGACATTGATGGGAAAATGGAAAGTGAGTGTCAGGTAAAAGCAATAGTCACTTATTTATAGTGGAAGGAAACACTGTGCGCATTGCTCATCTGTTCTAAAAGAGGGAAACAGGAAAAAACACCACTGTGCTCTTGTAGATCCGTGCTTGTAATACACAAGAGAATAAAAAAAGAATCAGTTTCTAACAGCCTGTAAATTGCTCCTAGCCTGCATCGCACTTTGCCAAATAAAGAATAGTTGCCAGTGTTATGTTTTAGATGTGTGTCGCAGCAATGACTAATGAGCAAAGGTGTGGATTTTGAATAGTACCACCTCCTTTCTCTCATCTTATGTTAGTTAATAACCTGGACTGTCTCATTGCTTGTTGGACTCCCCTCCTCTTTCCCCTCTCCGTTTATTTGCATCTTTTAAAAATGACCTTGTTATACTTCCAAAAGACAAATTCTAGTGGAGGCAGGCTGCAAGAGCTGCTGGCTTTCCCATAGGCAGAGTTCTCTGGCTTCCAATTAGCTGCAGAAGAAATCCGGCTGACAAGAAAATAAAAGATGGAATTCCTATACTCAGCTGAATGTAATCACGAAATAAACCACCCCATAACGTGCATCAACAGGGCCTGCAACAATGGTTTTAAATATTTTATTTTATATTCTGGAGAAAAAGGGTGCTATTTGTGGTTTTACGTGTGACCTAGATTATAATCTTGCCCAATACTGCAAAATACCATCCCAGTCGTCTACTCCATGAAATCCCAGAGTTGCCCTGGCTTACTGAAATCTTTCAGGAGAGTTTGGGTTCTGCTCCCACCTTCTCTCCAGTGCTGCAAAACCTGGTATACACACTTCAGGAACAGGTTTTCTGCTGATTATTACTCTGAGATTTCTTTGAGACATGATTATTTTGCAAATACCTCTTCTCATACATAAAATTACCTAACTGCTTATAATTAACAGTTTTCTCCAATTTTAATTTGTGGAGTTAAGATGCCCTGTGAAATAGTATTTCAGTGGGTTTTTACGTGACTAGAATAGCAAAAAACCAAGGTTCTCTGCTGTTCCCATGTCACAACGTTTGTAAATTATGTTTTGCGTTTCCTGTCTTCAGTAATAGTAATTCAAACCTCAAGGTCTTTTACCTGTGCACTTAGATTTTGTGATACTACTACCTGTTTGTCTAGAAATGGTAGTCATCTTTCAAAAAAACCCCAAACCACGTAAAACCCAAGATGACTGGCTGCCTCTGTATTCTCAGTATTGACCATTATCACGAAATTGCAGAGAGTTTCTTTATACTAGATGTTTGGCAAAGATATTTGTATATATGCCAATATGCTTCTCAACTGCTCTATGATTATTACAAAATTATATTGGTCAGTTGTTATTCAAATACTTCGTACTGGTTTAAGTTTGGAGCAGGAAAGGGAAGAGTCTGTAATTTCCTTGTTTCCTGGGTTGCTGAGTTATCACTGAGATTTGCATCCTCCGTTTTCCATCATTAACTCAGCAAGACCGAAGCAGACAGAATATTTTCTTTGACTTATTGCACCTTGTTTTGCATTTTTGCATACATATTTTTAATTCTTTCATCTAGGTTTATAGCACGAGTTTGGTTTTGTTGCACATACTAAATCTTCTTGCGCTAATTCCAAAGCAAGTTAATTTGAGTCTGTCATGATTACCCTTAATTTGGTTGTTTACGGATGGTGTTTCTTCCAGAAACAAGTTTTCATGGTTTTCACCTTTATAAGAGCTTTGGAGAGAATAATTTCCAAAGATATCATAAGGAGGCTACGTGGTAATTTCTTATTTCTTTAATGCATTATCAATATTTTGATCAGCCTTTGTTTTCTGCTGCAGCTCTGTGGATGAGTCTTCCTAAGTATTTTTGATAAAGCATTATGTATATGTGTGTATGTTTATAAACCATATACAGAAAATATAAGTATCCTCATCTGTTTTGTGTTATGAATGTGTAGTTTGGTGTGTGTTGGTACTGTGACTTCCAGGGTACTGTTCTGGGTAGAATTCAGGCTGGGGCTGAGGAGGCAGGTGAGAATAATTTTTATTTTATGCTGTGTTCTGAAAGGAGTTATCCATAAATATCTACCAAGTTACTACTTGTATCTTCCTGAAAATAATTCCTTAGTACTGTCCTTTATCAAAAGGTTTAAAAAACTTAGCAATAGTTAAACTCAGTGTGTTGAAGCCAGCAGCCGCCAGGCCGTGCACAGGGAGGTTTGTTCACTGTATCTGTAGGGCTGCTTTTGTAAGGCTCTGAAGAAGGCTGTAAACCTGCCCTGAGCCCCCTCCCTCCAGCCACACCGTGTCTTTTTTTTTTTTCAATATCCTGTGTTATTCTGTCTAGAGCCAGACTTGCCTTCAGAGAGCAGAGATGTCTGGTGAATTCTCTGAGGCCGAGAAGGGGTTCCTCAGCCTTGGAGCCACTTGAGCCGTGCTTTCGGGGGCTCTTCATGCACAACTCTTGTGTCTGGTCTGGAGAGATGCCTTGCAGTTGCTAAGTGTCAATGTAAACATATCCAATATGTCTTTTGTCCTCTTTTGAATTATGTTAGCCCCAGAGTGTCTAATATAAATAGTATTTTACCAGAAATAATTCTGCACTTGAAGGCAAGCAGAATAGATGACCTAAATCAATGGCTTTCACCTATGAATATCCCTATCAGACAGTTCTTTGTATCAGGCTGGCTGGGAGAGATAAAAAATGCAGAACCGTGCTGGCTTTTATGAAGTTTGAGAAATTCTTAGTAACGCTGTGAACTAATAAATTATTGCTTATCAGAAATATGAACATCATGTCTCAATGTCTGTGTTTTTAAAAGAAACTTCAAAAGAATATCTTTGTCTTACGGATTCCCTAGTTTTTCATAAAAGTCTGAAAAACACTTTTTGGAACCTTAAAGTGCTGTCTTCTCTCAAATCTGTCTTGACAACTGTTTAATGGTATTATCATCACAAATGGACTTCACCAGCATTGGAGACGTCTGAGCAATTTTAAATGACACTGGAGTTCATGTAGGCGTTCTGCCTGGAAAGTAGCTAGATTAAAGGCTAAACTCGTCTTGTCTGCTCTGAGCTGTGATATATCCAGTATAGGAAATGGGAGCGTTACAGGCCAGAAGCTGAAAGAATAAGATGGAAAGAAAACGGTACTAAAGACTAGCAAGTCGGGGCTATGAATGCTTTGGTTAAGGCATTAACGTGCTATCCAGAAGCATGGGTTCAGTTTCTAATCTGATGAGCATAATTCCTGTGACTGTGCACAATGAGCCTCTGGTTCCTTCACATCAAGCTCTTAAATTAGTTTTTCAGCTTAAGCTTTTGGGGAAGGATTTCAGCGTTTGTGAGATGGGGCAAAAAAAAAGAAAGCATATAACTTGCTAAAATGTTATTATTGAAATCATTCCATCTCTTGGACAATGGCTTTAGCTCTGACTTGGAGTAGGTTGCGAATAAAACATATAATGATCAGTTAGCTGTCGTGGGGACTTCAGGAATGTGTATATGATTAGAAGGAACTAGCAAGGGAGCAGGTGCCTGTGTGCTTTCCAGTGCCATGACGGGCATTGATTGGTTTGTTTTGTAGGTTTTTCTCTGAACTAGTTTAATTTTCAAATGACTGTACCAGCTTTAGGCCTGACATGTTCCAGAAAGGACAATACGTGAAAAGGTTTGGGCTGTTCATTAGCTGTCCAGATCACATACTTTCATAATAGTTTTATTTCAGGATTTTATTAAATAGCCTTACATCACCAGACAATTCTGCATCTGTAAGTAGATATCACTTGCTAAAAAGAAAAACAAAATGTAAAAAAAATACAGAACCCGTAGAATGTTACAATTTTACTTAAATACGTTACTTTCCAAACCAACTCACTTCAGAAGTCTTTATGCGTAACTATCCTGGCACTGAATGTGCTATGGGCTTTCTCTCTGGAAGCAATCCCTCTGATGTTCCAACTGCCCCTAGACTTGATCATTCCCAGATGCCAAAACGTTGTACAAACCCATCTGTTTAACACTTATTTTTCTCTGTTTAATGAGGAGGCAAGGAGAGTTTCTGTTGTTCTTGCAGGTCGGGTGTTGTGGATCACCGTCACAGCTTCACCTCTGCTCAGAAAGGTGCTGTGGAGTCTGATAATGCTTTAGGGAAGGGAATCGCTTAAAGTTTTGGTTTTGACACAAATGCACAAGACTCAACTACAGAATTTTATTATTTTTGTCTGTAAGGTGAAGATAGCTTAGTGGATGCATTTGTTAAACATTTCTAACTGATATCCTGGCTTGTGTACTGGCGACAGCAAAATGCGAGGTACTGACATGTTTATGTGAATTATGTGCCCTTACAGGATCCAAAGTCATGTCTTTTGACAGCCTTGTTGGTTGCCACTGTTGATAATGTTCTCTGAGAGGTAAAACTGGGTGTTTCCAATTGCTAAAATATAGAAGAAAGCCAAGTGGTCAGCTAAATGACTTTTCTTCTTTTTGTAGTAAACAGTACTCTTTCGTACTGTATTAATGGTATGTGATATCTGTCCTTGTCATAGTTCTCTTTGTCTTTCTCTAAAACCAAAGGATATTAGTTTGCCTCCTCAAGGGAGGAGCACTGATCTACTCCTGAGGAGGTCTGGCTTACAAAGCTTGTGAAATCCAGAGGAAATCCTTTGATTGGCAGGGAAAACCGCCACAGACTTGACTTTGCATGTTGGAGCCTCACCAGAGATTTGCTTTGATGCTGCCTCGTTTCCTGCTAATATAAAAACAAAAGTTGCTGCATTCCCAATTACTACTTTATCTGTTGTAAACACGGTCCCTGGGGAAGGTGCTTACTTGGAAATTATTTGCATGGTTGACAGCAGGTTCTTTTCCCTGTGTTAAAAATGTAGGGCAGTATCTGTCCTGATAGAGACCCTCTTCGTTTTGCCCTCTATTCTGTGGGTGGATAATTATATTTGTAGGCCCAAAGAAAAAATCTGCTGTCGTGCAGACAATTTTCATTAATTTTGTAATAACTTAATCTGTGTCAAGGAATATAAAATGGATCAAAACCTAAATGAGAATGACTTTTTAAATAATAAGATATTGGCACGCAGCTAAGCTTCAATGCATTATCATTCAGACTTGAGAAGCTGTTAAAGTTGGAATGTTGCGGTGCATCTCAAAGGAACCATTTTTAGTTTAATATGTTAAATTGCATTAAAATTAAAGTATAAAAATAGCCTCTCCTAAATTACATCTGCAGCATGTGACTTCTCAGGCCTATTTACTTTTTTTTTCTATCCTGCTGAAGTTATGACTGAGAATGTTATAAGCTTTTCTATTATATATATGGTGAAAACCAATTAGTCTTGCAGTGCTGGGCCTGGAAGCCTGCTGATGTAATGTACTCAGTCATGAACAAAAGAAAGTTATTAGAATCATTTGCAGGGGGCTACTCTGGAGGCTGTAGAAATATATTCAATTTATTGAAGGCAGAGTGTCTGAGAAGCTCCAGTGCTGTGTTTCTTCCCCTGCCCTAGTCTCCAGGGATGCAGAGCGTGCCCTTCAGGTGCTCCTCACGGGACTGGGAACGGGGAGCGTTACCGCGCTGGTCAATGGGCTGTGTCTCTTAACTTTGTACTTGACTTGCAAACAAACGCTGAACTTGTGGAGATTTGCATCTCTTTCTTTTCCTTCCTTCCCCGGACTCTGGTGTACATGGGATGCAGACTACCGCAGCTCAGATAACCTAAATGTACTTGCAAGGAAGTTTGTAATAAAAGTTGGGTTAACCACAAGAGGTTTAACAGATGAAACGTAAAACTCTATTTATGAAACGCTGCAAAGACAGCAATCCTTTGTGGTTAGTTATACTTTATATAATTGGCACAGCAGTGTTACTTCACCTGTAGATGATTGATCTTGCATTTTTTTTTTTTACATACACTGAGAATAAAATCTATTCCATATTACTTCCACAAGTAGTTGATTGCAAAATGGCTTTGGATTTCTGAGTGGTGTCTCAATGCTGACAATAACATACTGAAGGCTAGAATACAGTGTAAAGGGACCAAAAAAGAAGTCATCTTACGCTTAATTAGTCCCACAAATCTAATTTCATGCTTTTTGTAAAAAACAGAATAGCTTTTGGGTAAACACTGCCCTTCATTTTCTACATAAACATGTAAGAACACATAAATGCTATGCTTTGAATTAACAGCCAGTATTGATTTACTGTCAAAGATAAAAACATTGGTGACATGGGGGAAGAGCTCCAGGAATTTTTATTTAGACTGTTCTGAACCATGTTCCCGATAAATCTGCTTGTTCCCAGAGTTCTTCTGAAATCCATAAAATTAGAATTTTCTGTCTTGACTGCAGAAGACTGTATGTTTGCAGCATCCAACACATGCTTAAATGGGATTATAGAAGTTAAGGGAATCGGGTATCTCTCCTTCTGTTGCTAGGTCAGCTGAGAAAATGTAGCTTGGATTTGTAGTCATCAGAAGTATTGCTCATGGGGATTACCAGCTTTAGTTTACTGCCTTGGGAACAGCTGACCTTGTTGGAAGCCATCATAGGAGCTGTATTGATCTGGACCTTTTCACTTTTAGCAAAATCATTTTAGAATGAGTCATTGGATATGTCTGTACCCTTCTGAGCAGAGCGTATAGCCTACCGAGCAGCTGAAGGTATAGCTTGCATTCTCTTCCTCTTCCATTTGTCAGATTGTCCCAACGGCCTGTGTGAGCATACTTGGAGCGATGTGAATACAGCAGATGTACTCCAAGGGCTTCATTCTCTCTGTGCCCAAGGCCTCAATTGCAAGACTCCAGGACAGAAAATAGATGAGTTTTGTCCTGAGGGAACATTTGAGGCCATGTGTGTGGCCACTGAGATGTGAACTCCTGTCTTAATTCTGATAGCTGTTCAAATTTCAGGCAGTTTGGGAGAAGTTTTCCTGACTACAGCACTGTTAGTGGAGGAAGCTTTTGGGTAGAAGGACTCTGGTCTGTGGCTTCACCATTTGAGAACTCAGTTGTGCTTGTGTACTCTTTCTATACTGCCTTAGGATGATATCTTGGTAGGTATTTCACAAGATCTGCCTGTGATTGGCAATATATCTTCCAGTAGCTGTGGAATGGGATAACTTGGCAGGAAAAAAACCCCAGAACCTTGGCTTTGTTGGTGACTCTGTTGCTCAGAATACAAAGAGAGTCTGACCAACACAGTGAAGATTTTTCATGTAGCTTTAATGAAATAATTGAGAATGTTAACAGTGTTGCTGTCTGACCTCTTGAAGTCGCTATTGTGTCCAGTCAGGTAGAGCAGTGTGACAGCTGCCTCCTCACGGGCGAGTAAAAAGGTTCAGCAATGAATCTTCAAGGTAAAAATCCAAGATTCTGCCACTAGAGAATGGTTCCAGGTCATCCGTAGGACCAGGAATAGTGGAAAGATGAGTGCACTTGTCCTCAGTAGTGAATTATAGAAGCATTTTGCTAGAAGAGCGTTGTTCTGCTTTTTTCTGTTTAAAGAATGATTTAATTGCATGTGAATTAAGGTTTTTTTTTTAGATGGATTACTGCTGTCAATGAATTTCATAAACTGTGACCTCTGCTCTGCAACCTCCTCTCAAAGGCTTGCAAAACTATCCAAGCTGCTTAACCGTGATGACATAATTGTCTAATATGTATTTGTGCTTTGACTGCCTGTAGCACTCGCTGTCACTTGAAAATGTCAGAAGCTACTAATATAGGCTATGCAGTCAATTAAATATCTGTCCGTAGTATATAGTATATTCTTTGCTTGATGAAAAAACTTCAATGCCTTGTGTACTAGTGCATGCTTTCTGATGACTAGGGATCATTTTAGATTTCATAAAGCATCTGCAAAACCTCTGAATAAGTTTGCAGAGCTCCGAATCATTGGGTGGAATTGAATTTAGTATCCTTTAGAAAGAATTCAGAATGGGACCTGTCATAATATGCAACTAGAAACAAAAATCTGCCACATGCTCTGAAGTTGGAAATAATTGGTTAGTTTCTCAATATACACATGAATCCTGACAGTATGGTAACAGCAGACATTGTGACAGTCCAGTACTGGTTTGCTCCATGGGTGCACCTGACCTGGTGTCATGAACTGATGCTGGAATTGCTCTTTTAAGTATCCACATTGTCTGTTTTAAGCTTGGTATTTTGCTACTTTTTCCTCGACAGCTTCACTTCTAAGAGTCCATCTGCTTGAAGAAGATTTCAGTGTTTCATGACAACTACAATATTTTGAATGTAGTAGTAGCAAATCTGTGTAAGCTAATGATGAGCAGACTTTCCAAAGCTTTACATTTTGGCAGTAGCCAAGACTCTGGATTGCTGTTACCTCTCTGCTGCCCTCTACCTACTCATGTATGTCACTCAGTAAATGTTCCTCCTTTCCTTTTTTCTTGTCTTGAAAATTTTCCTTTCATCTTGTTTTTTTAAGTGTTGTCTTTACTATTCAACTGATGACAGTGTCCTTACAGCTACATCCCTTTAATGAAGTCTTGAAAAGTCTGTAGAAGAAAATGACACAACTCCTGTGCTATTTTCCTGTTCTTTTTGGCTGTTGAAACCTTGCTGTTTCATTGCCCTCGCTAAGGCTGAGCCCTGAAGCAAACTATGGCAGGAAGGGGGAAGCACCCAGCAGGAGAGGTTGGTGTGCACTGCGGGAAGCAATACATCCAGAAGGCGGCACTCCCTCTCAATTCTGGCAATCCTGTGCCTACATTTTCTCTTCCGAATTTGTCCTTTCAAACCTACGAGCATCCCCAGGTGCTAAAATCTATGGTACAGCTCTGTCTGGGATGCTGTATGAAAGTCTCTATGCCAGTTCCAAAGTTGTGAAAACATAAATCTGTTGACAGCTGTGCTATGCAATACTGTCTTTCAGAAATATGTTTTCGGAGTATTGCTCTCTTTGAAAGCAGGAATACTGATGTGAGACAAAAGAGTTCTAAATGGCAGGTTAAGAAATACCTAAGTCCCTGTCTGGGCTTTGACAGTCGTCTTTCCATAAGCTAGTCAAGTGAAAAGGAGCAGCTAAACTTAGCAGCACAGGGGGGTTTCCTGCTTTTTTCTTTTTCTTTCCCCCTTCCCCCCCCCCCCTTTTTTTTTTTTTTGTCTTATTCTTCCTAGAGTCAAGCTGCAGTGGTTGTTCTACGTAATGTAGGAAGTTTTCTCTTCCCAAATAGATTCTCGTGGCTTTGGTATTTGTAGGTAGATAAAATAGAGTTCTTTTCATCCTGGCTAGGGAAGAGACGTTCCTGACTGCTGCCTTTAATATTTGTATTAAGTGTGAGTTTTTAAAAGTGAAATAGTGCTACTCAGCTGGTGTGAACTGACGTCATGCAGCACTTCAGGGCCTCCGCACCTTTGCACTCGTTGAGTGCCTGGACACCCGTTCTCTGGAGAGAGATTGAAAGCCCACCTCATGAAAGTGGTGTGGAGGGCGCTGCTGGACCTTGAAGAGGAGGGTGTGGAATTGGTAGTCTGACTGAAGAAGGGCTTCGTGTTCATAGAGTAGAAGTAGTAGGTGGAACACATCAGGTTAAAATTAAGGAGCTGTTCTTTACAATATGTGATCTTACTTTGAGGGGAAGATATTCAGAACTGCCAACCAGCTTTGTCCAAATGGTGATTTTCTACCTTTTCCCTAGCAATGTATGTCTGGACCTACCACTGGTACTGAAACGCTGCTACTTTAAAGTGCTTTGAGACGCAAAAATGATAGCAACCATAGAAATGCTTCATTTTTCACTTTGCTCAAAAAGCTGGATTTTTTTTTTCTCTTACGTTTTTTTTTCCCCTCCTCTTTTTACTGGCATGCAAGTGGCATTTTCAGATAATCCGTAAAAATAATCTTCGCAAAAAGGCTACTTTGCTGTGTAGTTTTTGGCTTATAGGTGTAGAAGGAGCAATTGTAATTTGGTTAAAAAGTTGGACTGAATTGCAGGAGGTTTGGATCCGCTTTCGTAGATTTTAACAATGACCTTAGGCAAGAAGCTTTCCTGTTCTGTGACTTGATTAATCTAAAATAGGTAAATCTTCCTGGCATGTGCCATTACTCAACTCAGTGATAAATCTGGCTTTAAAAGCACTATTTCAGTGAGTTGGATGTAAAGCTGCTTGTTGCCAAAGGTTTTGTTTAAATTAGTGTTCATTTAAAATGTTTTATAGATGATGATGATGACTGCGTTTTTGCAAGCTCTTGCAAATACATGTGACATTGTTTTATGCTCTTCTTTATTTAAGCTTAAGCTCTTGGAAGCTGTCCTGAAGAATCTGTACGGTCAGCTTCTCAGGAGAGCTATGGCAGCAAAATATTTAGAAAGCTGGAAATATGGCAATTTATGACAATCTTCTTTTTATGGAAGATTTGTCCATTTTACATCGTAGTAGCTAAGGGTAGGCTTTGTATTTGAGAGTTACAAATAGAACCTTTGCTAGAATCTTTGTTTACATACAAATGTGCTGTGAAATCTTCCATTACTGATAGTGTGACGTATGCATAAAGCATCTGTAAACAGGACTCTCCCTGTCCAATGGTGATGTCCAGGTGATTGTTAGAATGGCCTGTTAAAACCTCTCTGCTAGCGATTGTTTATGATCAGTGGAAATAAAAGCTTTCCTTACCTATTCTATATAGTTATATCTGTTTGATTTAGAAAGGCATTTAAGTTCTGATTCTCGGCCACACTTACCCAAATGGCTATCATGAATCTTGTTTCAAGAACTGCTGTGTGTTCCTGAGTAAGGGCTTAATTGCTCCAGAGCTATTTTTAAGTATCGATGTAATGAATGTTAGCTCAGATAAAAACCCCTCCTACCAAAAGCTGAGCCTTTTTCAGAGCAAGAGAATACATTACATTATCACTGATTTAGGAGTTACAAGGAGAAAAGAACACAATTGCAACCCGTGGTGGATAATTGAAGCCATCTAAATGTAGCACAGAAGTTTGAGCTCTACTTAAGTTGTTCAGGAGCCTTAAGTCTTGTACCGCAGGCGGGATGCAAAGGACAGCCCAGTCATTTGCACAGCAGCCACTGGGCGAGGAGATGCTGCCCAGGATTACCGCATTCATTGCTTCAAAGTAACTAAAGCAGTATAATTCCATTAAGATCTAATCTGAAATTGTTTTCAAGCTCTCTGTGTTGTGTAGAGAAAGGCACAAATAAATGATATGTCTAGATTTCTAACCTGGGTTTTGAAGATTTGAAATATACATAGACGAGAGGATCACTTTATTTTTTGGATTAGCATATAGTGATAGTGCTGGGGGCTCTAATATAAAAGCCTGTGAAATTGAACTTGATGTGAACCATGACAGGCCTGTTTAATGTGCTGATGCTTGAGCTTTCTAGGGTTTTTTTCACTGTATTATACAAAATGGGGATGAAGTGATAAGCGTGTTTAAAAATTATAAGTGCAGCGCACTGTCATACAGTAAAGCATTTACCCAGGGGAACAGAATGTAGTTTAGTGTTTGTTGTTCCATCCCTTGCAAGTGCCCGTTTTCTGCAGCTGCTGTTTCCTGAAGTCTTTTTTTTGTTGTTGTTTCTCAATCTTCCTATTCAAAGTAGTGTTATATTATGAGCTGGAGAGAGGAGGATAAACACAACTCTGAATATAAAAATAATTATTGTCCTTAAAGCAGATTAAGAGAAGGGCTGAGTATTTAGAAATTGAGTGCTTATACATGCCTTTCATTTTATCTGTAGTATGAAGCAATTACTTAATTCAAGATCAAATGATGAAGTTGAATCTGGACAGTATCAGAATAGTGAAAACGACCTGGTAACATCCATTCATGAAAATTTACCGCTCTATCTGTCTGTTTTCTTCTCTTTATTCTGAGAAGATATTTGGCATGTACTAATTAAAGCAGTTAGAATACTTGTTGATCTCTTAAATTGTTATTTATTTATAACAATTTAAATTACCATTAAAAGCTTGTAATTTAGATCTAAATAATGTTTGTAAGAATAAGTTGCATAAAACAGTGGTTTCATCAGTAACATTTCAAAAGTCAATTAATGTTAATCCAAGTTTATATTTTAGAGCTCTGTTAACTGATGGTGATATTAAAAAAAATAACAACTCTCTTGAAGCACTGAGATTTCATTCCGGTATGAAACGCACTATGATACAGCACTCTGACGGTAAAGGTTTGTTAGAAGCCTAGAAACAAAGTCCTTGACTTAACATCTTTGAAGCACAAAGCATCTTTAATATTAAAGGATCAAATAGGGAAAAATTACAGAGGCTGTGTGAAAGAATTTGCTGATAAAACTGTATCTCGTGGATGGTTTGCATTTCAAATCCAGTGTGGATTTAGATGAAGGATCCTCGTTGTATATTCCCCAGTCACAGTCTGAGCTCTGACAATGTGGCATAGGTGGGATGGATAAATAGGGAATCGCAGAAAACATACTGGGAGGATTCTAGTGGGGTTTTCTGATAGAAATACTGAATTTGCAAAATGGTCTGTTGTAAAAGAATAGTGTCACATGAAGGATACTTCTTACTGTAATTTTAGGTAATTGATTATGCCCTATTCTTTCAGCTGTGCTTTTCTAGTTTTTGCATATTTAACGTATGGTGAATGACAGCTCCCTATTTGTCTGTTTATTGAAATATGACCTTCAATAAGGTGTGCAAGATCAAATAAGTAATGAATTGGATTCCCAGCATCTGCAAGGTCTTACTGCCTTACTGAAACTGATGAAATTATGTGGCTTTATACCACCAAAGGGTGTGGCCTACACTGGCTAATACATTAATCATTAAAAAGTAGGTTTGAGGACAACTAGGTCTTCCTCTGGCTTCTTCCATATACTTATTCTTTTACTTTATTTAAGTTGTCTGATACTTCAGAAGCTGATTTTTATTTTTTCTTCCCTGTTCCACCTGGATTTTGAGAATGGTGAAGGTGAGAAGTAACAGAATCAGTGAGTGCATTACTGTAAGTGGAGTGAGATAAGTGCTATCAATCAGATTTTTTCAAGACCTATTTAGCATCCAGCAGCTCCTTTTAAGAACAGATGAGAGTTTGTGAAAACACTTACTCCGACCCATCTTATTTAAGATAGCTAACTGGAAGCCAAGATTTTCTTAGAATCATGGAATGTTGATTTGCAGGTCAATTGTGAAAATCCGATGCCTGTGTAATGTCGGTATTTTTAAAAAAAATTCCACATCTTTCAGTGGATATAAATATCTGTGTATGTCCAGTGGTACACAGGTGTTACTTTCTTCCTTTTACTTTTTGGAGTGGGATATCAAATGCTGAACGGTTTTATTCGTGTAAGGAACGTGAGGACACGAGTCAGTTGTACTTGCTAACACAGGGTAGCTGTAGCGCTCAGCGCTGTGCTGCTCTGTCCTCGGGGGTGGCTGAACTCGCCTTTGCCAGAGAAGGAGACTGAAGTGCTCTGTCTTCAGCAGGTTGGGGTTTGTTTGTTTGTCTGGTTGGTTGGTTGTTTTTTTTAATGTATATGGAGCAGCAGAATAACGTTCTTGGATAGATATATAACTTCTTGCTGCTGAAGGCAAATCTAATGAACTGTTGCATGTATTCAGAATTGGCCATATACATTACTCGTTTATCGCTATAGACATATCCAAGGTCAGATTCTTAAAACAATGCTTTATCATAATTATGTCAACTCTTCTGAGCCTTCTGTGTGTTGGTTTTATTTAATTTGCTTCTATATTAAAGAAGAAACTGCCATGTTTTTCACTTTGCTTATGTAACTGGTGTGTTGCTAATGTGTTGCTTTTCAAGAGAAATTGAGCAAAACCAGATCGGGGATAAGGTTGTCCTGAGAGGCCCAAGTAAAGTTTAGTATCCTTTTGAAAGGTCAATGTCGATGCTGATTGCTTTTCTTTTTAGTCCAGCCTCTATAAAGTAATACAACGTTTTCAGAGTTTGATTAGAATCTGTAGCTGTTGACCTTCTGAAGCTCACTCTTCAAGGACGTGATTTGCAGCCAGTGGTAAGTTCTCCCTGGGAAGCAGAGCCACCACAGCCGCCGCTGGTGGGTAGAGGCTCTGTGATGTGGTCCTGCGCTGCAGTCACGGTGGCTGGTGGCATGTTTGTGACCTACACTGCAGTGCTGATTGTGCAACGTGATGCCTTTATGCAGCAGATTTTTATCAGGAGAATTTGACCCCCTTTGAAATGGGGAACCTGAAACAGAGTGAAAGAGCGGAATTTAAGATTACAAAACAAACCAGTACCACTGTGGGAACATGGTGCCTTCTCTGGAATTCAAGCCCTGTGCTTTCCATCTAGTAGATCATGTTATGGTCGTACAAAGCAACCGTCAGAAGCTAGAAAGGTGTGGTGTTCTTGGCAACACCAAGAATGGGTGGGAATGCTTGGAAGTGAAACGCTCTGCTACCGTTGAGCAGAGATTAGGGTTTCTGTGCTGTTAATGGATAAATTTCAGAATCTTAATTGATTTCATAAAGCTGCAATGCTCTTTTTTACTTTATAGCACTGGGGGCAAAACAAGCTATTCCTGAGCTGTTGCTACATAGGCAAATAGGAGAGGAATTCCTGTGTAAGCCCCGTGGGGCTGAGGGTGGCAGGTGTGATAAGGTGGAAAACTGGGCAAAGCAGCTGGGCAAGAACAGGAAGAATTGTGTAGAAGGCTCACCCCCTAAATGAAGCAGCGTTCAGCAATTTGCATCAGTGCTGCAGTGAAACAAACCTCTGTGTTGTAACAATTTGATTGTAAATTGAAACTGCCTTGGGATGTCATAGCAATTGAGTTTTTCTGCAGAATCGTAGGACTTGAATTGCCGCAGCTCTGGCAAATGACAAAAGATGCACATCTGTGCAGAAAGATGGGTTTCTCCCCTCAAACGTATAAAATTGCTGGATTTCTTTGGGATGTCTTCTTGCAAAGAAATAAAATGGGATAAATATCTTTGTTTTTCTGTAGCTACTCACCAGCTTGGTTTTGCTCCTGGCAAAATTGAGTAGAAGAATAGCAAAGAAATGGGAAGGAAGGAGGAGCTGGACACTCACAGGCTTGGCCATGTGATTTTTCATCTGAGTGTGGAGAGTGTGGGGAAAGAATTCCAGAATGCTGGAAAATAAAGCAATATCTATGTTTCTATCCTATCTTTTTCCACTTCCATGCAGCCACAGTATATTTATATATATTTATGACGTAGGTGTTGCTTTAGATTCAGATGGTTTTGATGCCGCGCAGTCTGCTATTGTACATAAAATTGCAGGAGTGAACTGTTGACATAAGCACTTCTGGCTGTGTTTGAGTGCATTTGCACAAGGAGGCTGTACGGCTTTAAAATGTCGTTTCATAAAACATGACAATTGTAAAACGCACAGGTCAACACTTGGAGAATTGAAGAGGGAGACTTTGCCTTTTAAGGGTGATGAGAGGGAAAGAACCCATATGAAGAAGATGGAGCAGCGCTGCTTCACAAGAGCAGAGGTAGCCATTTTCAGAACCATTTTCAGTGCAGAATTCTAACGCTCGCCCCTAATCAGGCATGCATTGTTCCTGGCTGACACGCCAGCCCAGGCTTGCTTGTCTCCTTAGACTTAGATGAAAATACACGGGCATAAATTTTAGAGCAAAATAATTGAATTTATTCCCCAAAACAACATGGAGAAATTGACTTCTGCATTGTGCTGTGATTTAATAACCATTTATGGGATGTTATAAACCATTTGACTCCAAAGTTTTAACTTAAAATAAATACATCTCACCTTATTTGGAGGAAAATTGTTATTTGATATTTAAATAGATCATAGGCTGGTATGACTTAACTTTTTAAAACAAAACCAAAGCAGCTGAAAAGATCCTTAAAGACTACAAATCTGTTGTGGGGGTTTTTTTCATAATTTTCGAGAAGTTTTAAGTAATATCTGAAACAGGAAAATGATTGGGCTTCTTTTCTGTATTCTTCCGGTGGTAAAACAGGCAAGGAAAAGCCAAAAATAGGGCTAGTTGGGAAGCTGATAATTTGTTTCTAAAACAGTGATGCCTTTTAAAAGTTCATTCAAAAAGCTGAATGAACTACAGCTTGTGTTTACCATGTTAAGCTGTCCTGTGTGTTATGTAGGTTTGCTCATCATTCTTTGCAAAAATCCGTTTAATTCCTTGGGTTTTTTTCTTATTTTTTCTTAGATCCGTGCTTCTTTTCCATTGTTAAAGCAGAGCGTAGTCTTCTGTTCCCCTTAGCCAAACTTACAAAGAGGCGTGCTAGAAATAAATGGAGTTTATATTGAAAATGACACAAAATTATTTCCAGGTATATGTACTTTAAAAAGTTGTTATGAGCAAACTAGTTAGTCTTTGTTAATCCTGTAGTTAGGCCCATAGCTGAAGAATCTACTACAGACTAATCTGTGGTTGGAACCTTGGTCTGTGTTCTGTCCGGTTTGCCCTACGTAGCAGCCTTTTCAGAGCAGTTTAAATATAGTGAGTTCTGCAAGCGAGACTGTAGGAACGACTGGATTATGGGGTAGTCTTCCGGAATGACGTCAAAGGAGAGAATGACGTAAAATCTTCATTGCACAGTGGATCAACAGATAGGTTTTATTTATATTCTCAATTATTCAGTGCTGCTCTTGCTCAGAAGGCATCTCTTAGGCCATAGTTGGTGGCAAAATGCTTCCCTGGGGAGATGGTAGTTTCATGTGAAGTTTCACAAATCCTATGGGAACAGGAGAAACCCAACAGCAGCCTTTTGACAGACTTTCGTCTGTGTCGGCCTGTGTCTGACTGAGGCCTTCCAGCCATGGCAAAGCAAGCACAATGGAACGGATTTAATAAGCAATGCAAAATTTTCTTTTCTGAGTAAGACAAGCCTCGTTTGTCTCATCTTGTGATACAAATGCTGTTGTTACTTGGTCTTAGAGGAGCACCAGAGTGCAGGGACTTGAGCTACGATTTTTGCTCATTTCACTTCGTTACTTTCTTGAACACGTTGGTGGGTAAGGAAGCAGCTGGTTTTGTGCTTCCTCAGTGAAGCAATCTCCTGTAGTTGTTTTTTTCTGGACAAGATCTTCTATGCTTGTATTTCTATCATTATGCCTCTCCGCATTTCCCAGTATTTTTCCCATTCAGCCTCATCTTTCCTGTTCTATGCTGTCTGCAATGGTGCTTTTCCTTTCTCTTTGTCACTGTTTGAAGGTGAATTATCAGGTCAGCAATGTAGCTCATGAGAAATGGCCTGTAAGGCAACTTAGATAGCAGATCATCTGTCCTTATTTGATGCATTTAGATTCCTGAATACATTCTGGAGGAATTTATCTTACCTGTGTCAAGATTTTCTCAGCAAGCAGCCATTTCCTTAGCAATAACAGTTTACTTAAACCATCTGCTTTGCTGCTTGTAGTATTCATTTGCTTATACTGAGAAGATGAGTGCCTACTTGAAGGTGCGTCTCGATTTGTGGCTGACAGATAGCCCTTTTCTGTCTGTGTCTGTTCCTGCCTTTGTTTCTCTGCCAATTGTCCAGGCTGGAGGCAGAAAACATTGAAATGGGTAATTCCATGCACACAGATTTGTGAAGCCTGGTTCATTGACTTCAGAGTTGAGTAACCTGAATGCTCCAAATAAAGCTTTTTTTTCTGTAATTGGAATATAACTGAAGTCTTTCTCTCTCTCTCTCCTGGGTCATCAGGTCACTGGTGTAAAGTGACAATTTTTACTACAGACCTACAACAGAGAGGCACTGGTGGCTTGGAACAGGGATTTCCGCTTCCCCCTTGTCGGAGGGCTCGTGTGCTGGGGCAGCTGTCAGCGAGTGGCTGATGGATGCTCTTGCCCCTCTCTCCTGTGTAAGCGTGTACTCGCTGTATCCTGCGCTGTAACCTGCCATTCTGATGACCTGTCAGTATGTCTGTTGATTACCCAGCATTGTCGTCTGAACGTCAGCTGCCCAAAGAATAAAATATAAAATTGAAAATGGATGATGGGAAGGTCAAAGGATAAATCCAGATAAATCCAAATCCACAATTCCAAGATGCGTACATATCCAGGCAAATGAAGTTGCAGTGGTTTGATGCACAGAAACCAAAAGCATCTTTTGATATTAGGCTGGATAGCAAACGCTGCTCAGCTATAATAGAATTAAGAAAGGAAGTGTCAGCTTAGTTCTTATGCAGCAAATCTTAGCTGAAATTCTAGAAGGGCAGAAAATATGCAACACGTGGTATCGACCATCCCTTGAGGTGTATGTAATGCTCATATGGACACAACTAGAAGTTTGTTGGAAACACAGTGACCAAAGGACTTGAACATTTCTTCAGTTCCATGGACATTGAGGTATTTTTCTGTGCTTATAAAACATAAGCAAACTGCAGTACAACACTAAATGCTTAGTTATTAAACCTTTTAAATAGCCGTGGTCTTTTGTTTTCTCATTATTTATGTCAAGTAAGGGTATATCTGTTCAGGTAATCCTGCAATGTAACTACAGAGGAATGTAAATGGTATTTCTTGATACACTGAATAGCAGCCTCGGAATATAAATGCTATTTATGAGGAAGTTGGGAGTGCTTTAAATATTGTGAAACCGCTTACTTTGACACATTGGGGATAATGATGCTGAAACACTAGGCTCTTCGTAAACTGTTTAACGGCAACAATTTTCTAAATCAAAGCAATCTATGCTTCCCCATTTACAATTTCATTTCTAAGTACTGAAGTCTCATAAAGGGGTTTACAACATTGAATCTTTAGCTTATGTGAATAGTTATCTAGCACTGATGCAATAGCATTATTTCAATTTAGTATTTTATCTTTAAAACTATAAGAATTTTTTCTGCTATCTTTTATGCAGATGCAAAACTGTGTTAGGGGCTGAAAAAGCACATTTTGTGGAGGTGTCACTTGATTCTTTGAATATGCTTTAGACTTTAATAGTAAAAATGTTTAAAAAAATTGTAGTGCTGATCTTTTTTTTACTAGGAAATAATACAGATGTGAAAGTGGACACACAACTTTTTCTATTGTATCTCTGCTTTTAAAGTAGGCACAATGTCACAGTTCTGCCTGCACGTGCGCTTCCATTGCTGGCCTTTCCGAACTGGATGGTTTTTGAGAAGCAGGTTCGGTATTGTTCATTATTATTGTATCGATGAATATGAAAGATGTGAATTTCATAAAGCTTACGTCACTTCCTGTCTGCCTTAGATAATCTTTCCTCAAGACATGCAATTATGAGTGTACATATGCATAATTTTTAGCAGGAAGGCAGTAGTTTCAGGCCCCACCTGTGATTCACCTTAATTCATGCTGTCTGTCAGTGCAGAACTGTTCCCTGCAGAACACTTTCTAATGTATCCAGACTAGTTACACACGTCTCGGGTGATGCTTCCACCTCTTTTCCCTAGAGAAATTTCCACATTCTCAGATCTCACCGTCAAGAAAGCTTTTTCTCACATTCAACTGAAATCTTCCTTTTTAAGCAAACTTGGTCCTTTCCATTGGAAAGAGACTGTGTTGTTCGCTCGTGTCTTCAGTTGTCTGCTCCGTTGGCATGAAAAGTACAGTAAAGCCGTTTTAAGCCTTGTTTGGACATCTCACAAACAGCATGGTTTTTTTAATACTGTCGGGTGTGCCCTCTGAAGTCTTATTTCAATATTCTCATGAGTAGAAACACAAAAACTTGGGTAATATAAAATATGCATCACATTTATCTAAGACAAGCTGAATGTAAGTGTCTAATGCATGTGTTGCATTAACACTTTAGAAGTGAAGATTTATGTCTTGCACTCCTCTTTACCCCTGTCTGCCTGCTTCCTTCCCGGAGCTGGCAGGTTATTTTTAAATTGTGACTTTAGTATTTGTGAAGAATTCTGATGAGCATGAACAGAACCTAACTGAAGCCTGTGTCTTTAATATCACCCTTAACATGGATAAGTGTACGAACATGTAAGCATATTCCCCCAAATAATCCTCCTCCTTTTCTTTGAAGGGCAGTCAAGGACTTGCCGTGACTTCCCCGAAAGAGGAGTTTTTGCGGATGACCTGACCTTGCAAAGGAGGCAGGGCTGTCTCTGTTTTCTCTTTAGTCCAGTGTATGCATCTTCACTGGAAAGAAGTATTAAATCTTAATTTAGTATTTTAAGTAAGAAGCCATGAGTATGCAGGTGTGGAATTGCTGTTGTTTAAGCTAACAAGAATGGATGGGGACCTCTGTGGAGATGACCTTGTGTTGCTTTTCATTCATACTTAGAAGTGACGTAGAGGATGTTCAGCTTTACCAATTACATCTAAACTTAAAAATGTTTCCAGGTCTCGCTAAGCTGAATGGAAAGGAAGGAAGATTTTTCCAAGGGGTTTGTTTTGGTT
>VYZM01008310.1:119922-151355 GCA_013398915.1 Dromas ardeola | reverse complement strand
TGGGGTAAAAGGGGGGTTGGTTTGGGGTTTGTTTGGGGGGATGTGGGTGGTGAGATTAGTGGTTTTTATTCCTGTAATTTTTTTGGTATCATTAGGGCTGGATAATGTCATATTTTTGGGTAAATAATGACAAAATAGGAGAGGAGAGCTAACTGGCCCGTGGTAGTGCTGGGCGTGGTAAAGGACAGGTCACTCACAGACCACGCAAATGGAAGTGGCGTTTCCCAGTTCCGGTGGTTTCAGAGTAAGCATCATCATCAGCTGGTTTTCTGGCTAAGCTGGTGAGTGGCAACTGGACCGTTTGAGATCATCCAGCCCTACTGCAATATGACAAGATAAATCTTTATGGAGGGATTAAGGAGGGAGGGAGGTGTTCCTTCCTGTCCTTATCAATCCTTCTTTGTCAGGCTTTAACACTACTAGGATTCAAATGCATTCTTAAGGAGAAAAATGGTGGATCAGTTTGTACTTAGCTTGTCACACTCATCTTTTCCTCATTTAAGAGCTTTTGTGGGGGGTTTTAATTAGAAAAACAGCAAAACAGGAAGTTTGTCAAACCCTTGTTTTCTGTTTTTCTTTTTTTTTTCATTTTTAAAAAGTTTTTTTTAAATATTATTTCCTAAATCCATGCTGTGGAAGACATGGTATGTGGTTTTGTACTTGGCTAGAATTACTGCCTAGGTGGATGTGTCGCTGTTTGCATTCCTTTGGAACGCTGACTGTGCCCATATTCCACAATTTGTCTTGCTTAGTACAATGTCTGTTCGTTTCTCGTTACTGCTAAGCGAGAAGATTGTCCTATCGGTGTATCTGCATTTCTAACAGCGGCAGACTGTTAAGTCAATTCCACATTCATCCAAAGGGAATTTTTATCTATTAAGTTTCAGTTACTTGGGAAAACACTGCGTGGGTATACGTGAACTTTTACAGCACCATTAATAAACCTGCACTCAGTTCACTTTGTTTTAAAGGATGTTATAGAAACTTCAGGCACATTATACATTCTTCTATGGTGTGCGGGAGACAGACACAAAATGAACTTTAATCACTTCAGATTAATGGAAATTATTTTCTCAACTCATGTCATAACAGTGAATATCAGCAGTCAGGCATTCTTTCTTTATCACCTCCCAAGGAGGAGAACTATATGAAACTAACGTAAGACATGAAGGTTGTGATGGTGCCTCTCCTTATACTGTAATGAAATAGCAAAAGAATCTGAGTTATTGTGAAATAAAATAATATTTTTTCATTTTTCTGTTGACATTTTTTAAACAGTGGTAAGCGTAATAGGCATGTGGTAGCAGTATCGACTTTTTTATCTTACCTAAAATATGTCAGAAATCTAAACCATGATGCTTTTAAAACAGTATACCCACGTGGTCTTCCTTTGCATGGGGTATTTTGTTTTTGTTTTGTATCTCTAACTTCCCTTACCTCTTGAAATCTAACAGGTAGTGCTGTCCCTTTGAAGATACAAAAATCTAAGCCTACGTCATAAAATGGAGATGTAATTGTAGTGCAAGACAGTGCAGTTATATTCATTGGAAGTTGTTAGAAAAAGTGACAGTGAAGAAGCAGTGATGTAGACTTTTACAAATACTACTAATTGGACAATGGGTGGTGTTTGAAAAGCCTGGGGGTTTTGTCTGATAGCTCGAGGTAAGCATAGTTTGCCTTTTCTTCGATGTAGTCTAATGCGAGCTTTGGCAGTAGTTCTACATCATGAAACACTCGGCACGCTCAGAAAATGTTTTTCTGTGGGAAAGATGTTGACTGGAGAAGTGTCTTTCTGAAGAACAGGTGTTTCACGAGCTTTTTTCTATTTCTGTTTTGACTCTTCCCTCTGAGTATCCCTTTTTAATCTCTGCAGATTTTACATAATGTGGATCTTGCAAAGTTGTGTTTCAGATGTGCCTTTAAAGGGTTCAAGCTTTCGCGCTATCGAGCCTGGAAGAGACTTTCTAGTGCCTGTTCCCTGCAGTCCCTGACTGTGAGCTTCTGCTGGACTGCAGGTGGAATTTCTCTCTCCACGTGTTCTCTGTACAGTCATTGTGAACTCCTTCTGAATTATATTCTTGTCAGGACGTCGTCCTGAGGCTTCTGTCGTAGAGCTTTTAATGAAATGCAGAAAGTGTGCTTTACTATGCTAAACGTTCAGTGTTAACTATGGGTGCTCTAATCCTAAACAGACATTTGAAGAGAATGTTTAAATGTCGGTTACTATCCCATGGCATATGGTTGCATTAAGATAAAGAAAAAAGGTAATTTATAGTAACAGATGGGTTTGAACTCTTTTTGGAGCTGTTGAATACTTTTTAATTTTTAATTTACAATGAATCTTTCATACAACACTTAACTAACTCTTTTGTCATATTCTTTTGAAATATATGGTGCCTTTTCAATATAGTTGTCTAGAAATTGCATGTGAATACTGAGTGGTTAAAATTAGACAGTCATTAGAATATGAAGAAAAGTAATTTCACTGAAATTTTGATGCGTATTTGTTGCCCTTCAGAATGTTGTGTGTAAGGAAAAAAAAAAAACACATAACATTTTTATAATTACTTTATTTGGCCGCCAGTAAATAACAGGCAAATGGCTAGAGCCCATGTACAAAAAACCCAAACCAAAAACAACAACAAAAACCCCCAAACCGTGAGAAACATATAAAGTCGCTTGAGATACTTTTGCTTCTTGGCTATTGAGTTAAGTTTGATAGTCCATTGGTTGTTTTAGAGAAATTATGCTTCTACCTGTCTGGAAAATGTAATGAGGCTCTTGAAAATGTCCAACGTTGAGAGCAATGCTGGTGCTTTTTCTTTAACTATTCGATGTGCAGATTTCCTCACAGTGAAATCCCAAAATCTGAAGCAGCTGATACTGTGTCCAAAAGCCAGACAGTCAAAACTGGATTTGAACAATTCCTTTAATCTCCCAGCTGGTGGCTGGGCTCCTCAGGAGCTGTGGGTGTCAGCCCGGCCGGGGTGCTCTGCGCCTGGGGGGTGGGCAGGGGCTGCTCCAAGTAAAACAAAATTTCAGAAGTTGCATCTAATTCTCTCAAACACGGTAGGAATGCTCACCTTGGAACGCAGTGCAAGCAGGCAGAGGTTTCTTTAAGGAGCTCTATGATATTCGAAGTAGCAGTCCTTTTTTTAATTTTATTTTTTAATACAAAAGACTGTGGATGGAAAAAGCAGTGCATAAAACTGGGCTTGAAAAAGGCCAGGCCAAGAATGAGAGGGGCGCTGTGTGGCTGTAAGATGTATGAAAATAATTTCTATTCAGTCTGTGAGTGATTCAAGCCACGTGCTGTAGTTCCAGAAAGGAAACACGGATGCACGCTGCAGGTAGCTTGTGCATAGCTTATTTTTGTTTGTTTGTTTCTTTCTGTTTCTTTTTTAAGGAAGCGCCATTCATTCAAGACTTGTTTTTTCAAGTAGTCTCTCAATGTGCTGATGATTGTTCATCTCAGTATGTTGCCTCCCGTGCTACAGTCAGTGCTGGAGAAATGTTGAGACGTTAAACTTGAACTAGTAATGCATTGTGTGTGTGTGTGTGTGTGTGTGTGTGTGTTAACAGCCCGCTGCTGGTGTACTGTTATTTAGCAGAGGTGTTAACTGGCGTTGTGATACATTGGGAAAAATATACAGTGTTTAATGGCTCTCCCATATTCTTTTCCTATCTATGTATAGTGACAATACGGGAAAATTTAGCAAACAGGTCTTAAAATCAGGAGCTAAAAGCAGACTGCCCACAATCCCTCAAACTCACCGCGTTTCTTTGCGTTGCCGTGAATCCATTGAGTACTTACATAAATCCATAGGAGGTCAAAATAAATCTGAACTGAAGTCAATTGATTTAAAGAAGTTTTGTGATGTCTCATAGAGTAATTATGTGGTTATTCATAGGTGCAGTTCTGCTTTACATATAGTTTTATGTGTGTTTTTTACGTATTTCATTGAATAATTTCAGTAACTGGCTCAGAGGGAGCACTTTTTGTTTACTTTTTTCTACTTATACAGAGAAATATATGCCTATAAACAAAATGCAAAAGCAAAGGGTTAGTTCTGAGTGAAACCGAGGATCTCTGTCCTTGGATTTGCTCTGTTGTAAGGCAGTATTTAAAGTGATTCATGGAGATAAACAAGAAAAGCACATTACACCTTTAAAGAGATGAGGCTATCTCAGATAGCGATATTCTAAAAAGCTCTGAGTAATAACTCGTCAGTCATGTGCTATGTCTTGGTACACGTGCTGTTAACGGTGTTTTTACAGGGCATTTAAAAGGATTATGGTATGTACTTACAAATAATCTTAATTAGATGTTATATTAAAATGATTTCATGAAGGCATAAGTTGAAACAGAAGTAGCGTTATGAAAACACTTAACTACCAATTAGCCTCCTGAAACGGTGTCACTGCACACTGTCTCTACGTAGCGGAAGACTTGCAGCTCATGAATGTTTTTCTGTAGCTCTTCGTTCCGCTTCCCTTTGGCAGTGGGTACCCTGGCTGGTCCCGGCACCATCAACCCTTCAGACAGTGCCTTCCCTGGCTGCACCTAGGGAAATGGATTGTTCATTTTTAAATTAAAATATGTTCAATTGATGTTGGCAAAAGAAAATCTGTCACTAATCTTTATTCTTATAAGTCATGTAGGTTTCTATGATTGTGGGTGTTTTCTCTGAAAAATTTCAGTAGTGGGTAAGCATTTCATGTTGGAATAGTAGTTTACACATTATAAAGGGAATACTTACTTCCTTTTAAGTGGATTTAAAGTGGACTCAGATTCCCCTATCTAAATAGCCATGGGAGGATAATAAAGCCATATTTTTACCCTTAGGAGGTTGGTTGTTCTTCTGCAGTTGCAGTCTGGCCGTTAGATCTGCAAGGTGAACTGCATGATTTTTTAATGAAATCTACAACTGGCATTATGACAAAGCTCAGTGTATTAGTAAATGATTGATTTGCCCAGGAAGAAGCATGTTAGTGGAACCAGGATCCCTTTGCGCCAGATAGATACACTGTCCTACTAAACAGTAAGAGATACATACATGTAGCAAAGCATGATTGCAATTTCACAGAGGACCTAATTCTGCTTTCTAAATCTTTCTTAATGCATTGCAGAGGGATCCTGCCGTCATCAAAATAGAGGGATTCACACATGACACCCTTAGACCCTTCCCTACCCCAATTAGATATTGAGCAAAGTAGTCCTAAATTTAAGGAGAAAAATGAAGATGCAGGGAAGAGCAATGGGCCACAGTAAGAGCATTGCAACTTCAACTAAACTTGCTTATTAGAGCCCTGGAAGTACTAAGCTGCTTATCTGTCTGAGACAGCGTTAGTGCGTATCTGGGATAATCAGAAACAGAAGGAACCAAGGAAGACAAAACACCATCAGCTCTACCAGCCCTCCTTTTCTAGCAGACATTTGAAAAAGAGTTGTATAAACAGTATGCTGCAACAGAGGGCACAACAGGAGATAGATTCATTAAAACGAAAGAGTTCTGAGTACACAAACTCCACGGGAAGATAAAACCTTCAGGCTACGGAAGCTGAAATAAGCGTAAGGAGAATTAGGAAAGAGAGGAGGGACAGGGAGCTGCGTAGTTCTTTTTGACTGGTAAACAGAACTGGAGAGAATAGCTTTCTCTGTCCTCGTGAAGTTCTGACAGGTCATTAATTCTGGAGAAATTGCTCCAAAGCTGCTGATGTGCGGATGCCGTTTGCAGATACCTCATTAACTACCGTCTAGGTTAAATGCTGATGTTCACTAGTGTAAATCCAGCTATGCAGCTGGTGAGTGTAATTGGTTTGTAATGCATTTTAGCTGGTATGACAGTTTGGGAAAAAAGAAAAAAAAGGAATAATGTTTGGCGGGACAATTGTAATTTTGAGCATCACGTTCTGAAGTATAAAATAAATTCCTCCAACTGAAAGAGAAGGAGGACAAAGCATCCAGCTGGTAGAGGCACCCTGTTCAGGTATCCTCACTAACCACTTCAGCAGAAGTCCCTGGGTTGTGTGTCGTAGCACAGAAGCAGCCATGACTTTCATGGATAGCCACGTATAGCCAAATACTGTTTAGTTTTATTGTATTGCTACCCTTTCTTCCATTGCTTGAAAGGCGGGAGGTGTGGGGCACCCTTTCCCCATGACAGAAAATAAGAGGTAAATTCTGCAATTCCAGAACTGAAGCAAGAAAAAAAAGGAAAAAAACCTGTTTAATCACGCTGGCTACCAAAATGACCTTGCACTGCTTACATCTCCTTCGTCACTAGCCAGCTTATACCATGTCTCTTGCTGGTTGCAAGCAACAACAGAATCTAGGAGTGCACTTATTTCTGGAATAAGAACTGTATCTCACTTTGCAAGACCAAAAAATATGTGTTGATCATATGAAAAATAATAGAAAGTTTCCAAAGTGTTTTTCAGTTCATTGTTTGCTGGTTGGGCCCAAGAGAACATCCACTGTCTCCTTCAGTTGATTATGCAAATATGAATAAATATGTGAATACCTATTCCGACTTTTTATCCTCTGTAATCTAATGTCTCCCCTGACACAATACTCTCAAATTATCTTCAGTGAGTAATGACTTGCATTTAGCATTTTATACCAAACTTGTCATATAGATCATTTTCTGTAATACTTTACATAAATTAGGAATCCTCCCCCATGGAATGTGTATGGCTGCCCGAGTTTTTACAAAATTAAAAGTGCAAACAACACAATTCTGGTGTAATTTGGAAACACACAAACGGAATAAAATGGTAAGCTTGGAGAGGTTACTGTAAATTACAGTGTCATTCTTCAAAACCATTCAGGGAGTCATTTGGCTTTCCCAAAATACAATTATTTTCTTTGGTGGTGTGAACTGGTACCTCGTAGTCATTATCCTGTTAATTGTTATAGGTCTGTCCAGAACTTAACAGTCAGGTGACCTCCTTACCAAAAGTACAGATGCGAGCAGCGCTTTGTGTGGAGGCAGCGGATGGTTCGAGGGGATGAGAGGGCTGCGATCAGAGTGTGCGGCTCCCGAACGGCAACTGCCCAAACAGTGCAGGCTGCAGACGGGGGGCGATACCAACCCAGGCCAGGATTTCCTGGAAATAGAACACCACCATTCTGTATTTTCCCCAGTACAGATAAATGTGGTTGAATCATATGTTCCTTTGAGAGTCAGTAGGATTTTTGTTTCATGTAATTATAATTTTGGCAACTTTTCAGTGCTAGGCTAAACTTTATTACTCATTTTCTCCATTGGAAGTTGAGTGTACTAAGTGGGACACACACGCACACGGCGCCTCTAATTCAGTATTTTCCAAACCTTCAAATATGTGAAGCATTACGAGCTAATTTTCAATTGTTCTGTGCTCTACAACTCATAGGACCCATTTTCACAGCACAAATAGAAGCGGGGGGTGAGGCTTTACTTAATTGTGGAATAAATATGATTGATTGCCACGTCCTGGGTTAGGAAAAGTAAATGAAATTTTGAAGTGTCCGGAGTATGTTTTGTTCAAACGTGAAATATCTGAGAATTTGCTGTCTGCGGATACTTTATTCCCATGAATACCAGGCTGATGATAAATGCTGGGAACTGAGCAGTTCTTTTGTCTGAATAAACTTTTAATAGTAGGAGATCAATGCTTCCATTTCTAAGAAACTGCAAAGGCTTTGGTGATTTTTGAGGCTGGATAAAATGCTGAGTGATAGAGAGACTTCAAGGTACGAAGTACGGGGTTCTTTTTAAACACATAGGAAAATGCTAATTTTTCTTCAACTATAAACAAAGTGCAATTTAAGTAAGTTCACAGTAACTGTAATACATTAGGGAGTGTTATTGATGATACATGGAGTTGGTTTGTTGCCTTTCAGTGTTTTTCAGATGTAGAGTCAGAAGCTGGTACTGAACAGAAGGTGATTTGTGTGCGCAGCTGACTGAGAGCTTTCAGGAATGGAACTTGGCCTTCTAATTCTTGAGCTTAGCTGGTGACCTTCTCCAGTTAATAGTGTGACGTCTTTATTTTAAAGACATAACACTTTTACTCAGACATAAATAATAGGGCAACATAAAATAAGGAAAAGCATGCTGAGATAAAAATAAATCTCTAGCCTGATATACCTGGTAATGTGCCTAAGCTAAATAGAATATAATTTCCAGACAGGTCATATTTTGCATTTGCCAACAGAGCATTGAAAGCTTTGATAGATGAACTCTGAATCCTGCTTGAAGACTTAAACTGTCTGTTCTGTACTTCTACTAAACATTATCATCCCGCAGTGGAGTCAGCAGAAGTGAAAGTGTGGCAGCTCTAAAAAAGATACTTCCTAACTCCATGTCTGAAGTTGGGGCTTCAGCAGGTCCGTGAGGATCGATTACAGGTGAAGGGTCTCGTCCCACTTCGTCCTCTCCGTTCTGTCCTTCTGAGAGGTGCTGCCATTCCATTGGTGGGAAAACCTGGTTTCTTTATGAATAAGTCCTTTGGCACACGTGGGAAGACATTGCTTCTAAACCAGGTGACAGGGACATGAGATGGCCCATGAAATCAAAGAGGAGTTAGTAAGAGGTGTAGAAAAATATTTACAGCACTGATATTTAGAAAAGCAATGTAATAAGGAAAAAAGAGGGCAAAACCAATTAGAACAAATTTTTGCGTGCTGCAGGCAGAATAACTATTCATGTCTTGCAAAGGAAACCAGTATAAAATGGTGAGAAATTCTCTTGATATCTAAGCAGCAGCATCAGAAGCCACTTGAAAAACTGTAACAGTTTTATGTGCAAGAGAATAAAATATAATTTCAAATTAGTTGTTTCCTTTTAAGAAACTCTTTTACTCAGGGGAGACAATTCAGTTTTTCATCTAGCATTAAATGTCAGGTTTCAAAATTTTAATCAAGCATGTGGACTCTAGGAAAAATACTCCTCTAGGGGATAGATGCAGATGTAGATACCGAAGCTGAGCATTGTGTTGGCCTTTTCTCTTAATCCTGGTATAATAAAGTTCTGACTCGTTGCACTTGGGGGCTGTTGACACTGGGAAAGGTAAAGCCAGGAGATGTCTGGTAGCCATTTCAGTGCATCCTTAAAAATCACCTCTGAACAGGGACTCTGCAGGTTTGTGGTACCCGGCCCTCCAAAGGGGAGCACGTGAGATGGCGGCTGTAGCAAACCGTCCTGCTGCCAGCTCCTCCTCTTGATTACATTGCATTTATTTTCCCTTCTGTCCTTTCTGCTCAGCGGCCGTATCAGTCCGTGCAGCACCAGTCTCGGGATTTTGGTCTGGCACTACCCTGGGATTGCTGTTTGCGTCCGACCGCACGGCCCGAAGGGGCAAAGCTGCTGTCTCAGACCGTACCTCTTTCTGGCAGCCGTTTCCCAGAGCTGTGGTTTATTTACTTCCAGGTGCATCGTAGGTTGTCAGAAGTATTTATGAAGTTTGAAAAATGCCTGTATGTGCCTCAGTTTTGTACTAATGAATATTAAAAGGCAGCAATTCTTGCGTGCTTTTTCTCTCTTGTACTCCCATCCTTTCTATGTCACCTGTTCCTTAATAGCTCCCAACTGTTATCCTGGCAATAGGAGGGGGTTTATTACCTGCTGTGTCATCACCAGGAGGTGATATTTCACGGTGATAATATAGTTCCCATAAAATGTGACTTTTAGGAAACAAACTGGGCCAGACCATCTGAATTCTCCGAAGAGCGTCCATGTTTAGCTTTTCCTGTTTATATCACTACAGAGGAAGAGATAAAAATTTATATTGCTTTTAAAAAGAGATAAAAAGTTCTCTGTGTGTGACTGCTTTCCGGGGGCAAGGAAGAGGGAGAATAACAAGAGCTTTAGGTGATGGAAGAACAAACAGAAGGCAAAGAGGAAGGTTCTAGGGAACAGCAGGAGAGGAGGGCTGGTTCACAGGAGCATCAGGAGAGGAGGTGTTGAGGGAGGGAAAGAACTTCTAGTGTGTATGGGGAGAAAATCTGTCGTCCAACTGCACGTGCAGATGCTGAGCCTGTATTGCTGCATCAAATCTATGTCTCTTGCGAAGGGGTATTTGCCTTGTTATAGAATAGGAAGCAACGAATCCTGTTTTAAGTGCAAGAAATACTTGATAACTGTATCTGCCCTTTCACTTGGCCTGAACTGCCCGGCATGTGAGAGGATCACAGCAGTGTCTGGAGGGCTCTGTCTGAGAGTGTATTACAAACCAACAGCACAAAAAGCCACACAGTCGCTCCAACATAGCAAGAAGTTCAGGGGCTGCGATATTGTCTTGCGGTGTGGAGAAGTTGAATTCATCTCCTACTTGCCTCAGCTGGAATAGCCTCCTCTTTCTCTTGTTCAATTCATATTTTATTAACCATATAATATGAAACGGGTCCAAGAGGCTAGGGGGAAGAAGAGCAAGTTCCTGACCCAACAGTTGCAGCTTTAACAAATTAGCATTTTCAGACAGAAATTTCCCAGCAAACTAACGTGCACTTGGTAGTTACTGGCCCCCAGTGACTCAGGAGAACGGGGTGCATCTTACATTTTTTGACCTGATCTTCTACGTCAGGTTTTATAGCCTCAGCCATTCTCTTGACTTGTCCTTTGAAAAATAGAGTAAATTTGTGGGCAAGGTTATCAAGATACAGAAGTTTACTCAGCCAGGAGACTGGCATTATCATCTTCCTTTTTATTCTTTTTGTCTTCCAAATAGCCATTTCTCACTCCATAGAATATGCCACTGCCAGTTTGAAAGTTGTTGTACTCGGGTGAAAATTTCTGTTCTTGAACCAGGAAGAAAGATCAAGCAAGAGTATGACTGTCTCTATTCCAAACATAAGACTAACTTAAAATTCGGAACTTTAAATTGAAATGTAATAAAAATGAGAAGGATGGGATTTGTTAATTAGAATGCTCTTTGACATCAAAATGACTTGCAAAAGAAACAGTATGTTGTTACATTGAAAAATTGAGGTTTGATCAAGTTTCTATTTGAAGATTTTTAATTAAAACAAAAAAAAAAACTTCTACGGAATTTCCATGCCTCGCTCTTAGAAGCTTCGGCTACAGACCAGAAGGACCTCATTAAAGACTGCTGAACGTTTTTTTTCTCATTTTGCCACTTCCCTACTGATACTTTTATTACTTTTCCCTGTGGTGCTTGACAATGCATGCGTTTTGTGTAGTGCATTACTAAGCATAATAGGAAAGCATGTGGGGAATAAAAAGAAGTTATTCTTGAAGCATCCATAACATCAGCTAATTTATGTATGAAATCTGCCAACAACATAAAGAAACCAAGCAGTGGCGTGTTTTCAAAGACACTTACGTGTTTTGGTTATGCAATTCCAGAAGGAAATCTTTCATCTCCTCACTTGGCAGGGCAGAAGCAGCTGCAGAGCAATAGGAAGGAGGACGGGAAGAACACTTGGATGGTGGTGGGTGATGCTAATAATCAGCTGTAGAAATCCCTTAGCTAAATCCCTGTCTTGACAGTGTTGCTGTTTCCTCCTTTGGCCTGTTTCTTTGGCATTCAGTCTTGTGCTGTTGGCTAATCCTGACCCCCACAGTGAGTTACCACCTCCACCCTGCGACAATTAGAATGTACTTCTGCAAGTAAAACTGTTTCTTCCCTAGGAATAGGTTGTAGTTATGCTTTTTAATACCAGGAGAAAATAGGGGCTTCATCTACTCTTATGCCCAGTCTTTGCAACCAAATCCAGAGGTTACTTCTCACCTCAGTAAAACTCTTAATGGAAGAGGTGACATAGATAATGGATTCCTTCATGTCCAGAGACAAATTAAAATAGTGCGTTCTGTCCTCCTCTATACAAACTGGTTTAGTGTTCTTGCAATAGTATAAGCCCCGTACCTGAGCCTTCAAGAGTTCTAATCGCTTCTTAGCCTCCCTTCTTGATCCTGCATTGTGGTGCATTCTGGCATTCGCGCAGCCTGTGCGCAGTCTTCAGGCATCGTGATTAATAATTCAATATTATGGCAGACATGGATTAGAGGCAAACATTAGTAAAAATAGTAAAGGTCATTTAAACGGCAGGAAACAAGATTCTACAAATAGCATATGTCTGGCAGCTTTGCTAAGCCCCATCTCAGAATAAATTGGTGTTAAAGACGCGCTGGATGTCCATCAAAATCTGTGATGTTCACCAGGCCCTCAGAGATGGCTATTAACATCAGTCCTTTATCTTGTAACAATCCTGTGTTTGCCTAACTGGAAAATACAGTCTGAAAAAAAAAAATCAAAAAAGCAGCACACGCAAACATTTTTACAATTCTGACAACTGAAGTCTGACTAGGTTTTGTGACCACAGCAACCGCATTCACAGCAACTACAATTTCTTTTACCGGCCTAAATATTCAGAATCTAGTTGTTCATTACCAGGCTCTGGGCTGATTTGTTCCAAATACTGTATATACCTGGCACAAGGAATTGTTGCTTCATTGGTTTTTTCAAAGTCAGTACTCAGTTATTCTGAAATTACGCTATGGCCATAGATGCTGAGGACTTTGTGCATCCTTTTTCCTCTTTTACTTTGCTTTATGGACAGAGTACTAGGTTTTATATCAACATAATCAAAACTTATTAAATATTCACCATCTAGTATGCATTACTTTAACAACAGATCAATAAAAAGATGACCAGAATGAAAAATCCTCATGGTCACGTAAGAACCCCTGCAACTGAAAGCCCTTTTTCTTGCCCATACTGCTTAATTCATACATGGTGATTTCATGGTGATTTTTCTCCCTCGACCTTACTCTTAATTAAGCCTCAAAAAAGAGACAAAATGTGCCTTTTGGGGCTAAACTCCATTTAATTAACAATATATTCTACCAGATTTCGTGGATATTACTACACTTTTGCTTCTTGCCTGTAAGACACACATTTCCTGTTTGTGTAGTTAACAGATTAAATAAAACCATAAAAAGGGTTATGTTTTTAACTCCAGAGTTTTCTTACCCCCACATGCACCTTTTAATGTTTGAAATTAAGCAGCAGGGAGATTTAGGCTGAATGTTTGAAGGCCATTATCGTTAGCTATACCTCTGAGATCCGTTCGGCAGCGCAATGCTAACAGAGCACTTAATCTACGTCACGGCAAAGACTCTCGGGTGCGTGCCCAACGGAAGGCATTTATTTACCAAATTAAAAGCACAGCAAGTAAAGGCCTGGGTGGTATTTAAGCATATTTTATCGACTCCTATTCTGCTTCTATTTACTAAAGTTCTTACTGATGGAAGATGATGGATGAGCTGATTGCTTGGCTTTTGAAAAGGTGAAATACATCTTCTCTGATTTATTCTTCTTGCATTGACAAAACAGCTTTTGGTGTAATTGGAGAGTGGCCAAGTCCAGTGAGATACGGAGAGTCCTGGCAGCTTCCCCCACTGCTGTGTTACGCGCAAGCTTGTGTGTGTCTCATAATGCAGATTCTGACAGATTTCAGATTTAATGTCAAGTCCGGTGTTAAAGCCAATTATAGGCATATATAAATCTATAAGCCTGTCTGCGGATAATAAAAGGATTTGTGTGTTTGGTTCCCAACATCAATGCAGCTACGCAGCTTCCTACCAGAGAGGGGTCTGGCCCGAAATTCCTGTGCTTAGGTGATACATGGTTACGTACACAAATAAGTTACCAAATGTTACCTAAATATTATTTGTTCAGAGTACCCAGTAAGTAACACTCCTTTGGATATATGCGTTGACTTTTGTGTGTTGTGAATTTACTGAAATGGTTTTATTTGCTTTTGATTAGATCCTGGTTTAGCTGAATGGCTATGGGCTCGGCTGTGCCCACAGGTTGGATTTCTCACAGTATACTATGGAGTTTTCTGATTAAGAAAACTACTTAAAATATGTCATAATACAGCGCTGTGAAAATGTGTTAAGGTTAATACTATCAAGAGCTTATTTTCCAAACTCATTTGTACCTGTTGATTTTTCAAGACCTAGAATGAAAGACGTTTAGATGGAATTTAGATATGTATATTGTCTATAAAAACTGTGAAGTATGTGTTAAACACTTGTGAGATCTAGCATTTCAGTTTCATATCTTTTTAGTGAGTATTTTTTATGGAATTGCAGATTTTTATCTAGATACCTAGTTTGTCTCCTCCTCATTTCAAATATCACATTTTGCCATGATTTTGGCTATTTCCTACAGCTCATGATTTTATAAATTCCTTTTCAGACACTGATGTTCACTGCAAGGCTACATCAGAGCTGTCAGACTTGACAAATAAATCTTCAAGTCTTGGAACAAAAGGGCTTTCAATCACAGAGCTGGCGATAAACACACTGGGTTAATAATACTGCTTTTCTTAGGGAGAAGATGACTCAAACAGCAGTGAAGTAACAAGTGATTTTTATCATCTTGCAGCTCTGAAAAGAATATTGTTCATAGAGCATTTGGACATAGGTCTTGAATACTTCCATGTTCTTCTCAGTGCTTTTCATAAAAGATAAGGAGAGAAGGGAGCTGATGGGGCTTGGGGCAGTTCCACACCAGTTCGTGCTCATTTGCGAGGTACGAGGCGCCAGGTTCAGTGTGTGTGTGTGTGTACACGTATGGGTGTTCTTAAATATCGAGGATCTTAAAGGTCCCTTCCAACCTAGACAATTCTGTGATTATGTGGTTCTATGTGAAGGTAATTGTAGACTGCCAGATTCTGAGAGATGCTATTTCTTGCCCCCTAATGTTGAGATTGGCTAAAAGTAACACTTTCGGACATTTTGGAGTTGGAGTGGTACATGTTTGGTCAAGCGTGTACAAAAGGGACACTTTTTTTCTTTTCTGCATGAAATCCTTAATTTTGTGACTTTTCCAAAAAGGCTGTAACGTCGTGCTGGGGTCTGAGTGAAATTCCCTTCAGTTTGCCTCTCTCCTCTTTCAGTTGATGATTTACATAGTGAGTACAACTCCCAGTGTTCATATTCTGGAATTGTCTTGTATGCATGAATTTTACTTTTATGGGAGAAGTTTTCAAGTCTTACTGAAATGCAAGTTCTTTTTATTACTTAACTTACTGGTTTGGTGAAGAGGCCCAAAATACTTGTATGACTGAATCCTCATTATGTATGTCTGAGGATATTGGCTACTTGCAGAAGCTGTTGGAGGAAGTAACATGCGAATTTTGGCAGCGATGTGATCTAACCATTGTATCTATGTTCATCATTCACAGGCAGAACCAATGGAAGCGTTAATTAGAAAGCTGGCTGCAGATTGCCAACTTTAAAAAAAAAAGCTACAATAAAAATCTCCACTCAAATCCTTTTTCATAATATCTGCTTTTTGCACTTCTCCCTATTATTTGTTCTGTTCTCTCTATGGTGCTCATTTCCTTTCTTACTGCTGTAATGGCTTTCTTACTCACTGTGCTGTAGTTTCCAAACATAATTAAATTACAGTATGCTGTGTTAAGCAATACAAGTCATTGTACTGACAAGAGAGTTTTACTGGGAAGAGATTGCAACATAAAAAGCACAGAGAAGGAGGGAAGAGAAGTGCCATTTTACAGATCAGAAACTGAAGCTCAGAAACAAGGTACTTGCTCAAACCCACATTCACTTTCTCTTTGGCAAGTGCCAGAAACTGAAACCTAATCTCTTGGCCTCAGATGGGAGGCCAGTGTTGGGTAAAATTTTTTCTTTTTCTGAAATAATTAAAAAATATATTTATAAATTTATACATACATGTTTATGGAACTTTCCAACATTGGGAAAATACAGAAAGAAGGAAATGCTACTGAAGCTTAAAAGGAAAATCAAATTCAATAGAAATCAATCAGACTTGAAGAAGGTAAATGCCTTGTTTTCTTTACTGTCTTGGAAAACTTTTGGGGATGTTGAGGACAAAAAAAAAATCTGATCAGAATCCCAGTGGGATTATTACCTTTTTTCTTTTTTTTTTTTCATAGCATTCAGTTAATAGTTGCATGACTGGCTTTTTAGGAACTTGACACTATCTTAATAGAGGGCTTTATGGTTATTTTACTTCCTTTTTTCTTCTTAAAAGTTAATAATCATCATCATCAGGCTTTCCTCCTGCTGACAAAATGGTAAGAGAGACATTTCGGTGCAACCCCTCTTTTGGAAAGTACTTGGGTACCACGTTACTGGTGACGACATAAATGAATAGATGGATGTAAATGGTATGTTGGGGATTAGTTGTCAGTGTCATCTCTTATGGCTTAGTTCAGCGAGTCACGGATCTGTGGCACTAGTTTTGTTCAACAGCCTTTACTTATTAAAGGTAAGGCAACAGTAGCATTTGCCAGGCTTTTTAGGATCAGTTAGCATTTAGAAGGGAAGATAAAAACCTCTATGCTTTATTCTGCTTTAGAAAAAAGAGACTGAAAATGCCTTTGTCTCTGACACGCTATCTAAGATATTGAGGAAAGGCTTTGTACATTATTAATAAAAAGATTGTTATCAGTATAATTTCTTTCTGTTCTCAGTTCCTAACACGTGAAATATGTGAGTACTTGATTCAGCAGAGCTGCTTCTATGTGTGTGACAAACTTGTGGTGATTTTTAAGTATCAGAATAGATTTGCCATGCTTCTGTAATAGGTACTTGGCTTTTTGAATATATTGTGTATTATATGTTGTATTTGTAGATATATTGTATTGTGTTTCACTTTGTTTCCTGTGACAAAGATCAATGGGATCAAGCTGGGAAGCAATAACAACTTGTAGTGTTAGAGCACAGAGAAGTTGTGGGGAGTCTGTTCCATCGGGGCAATTTTCTGTGCTGCTGAGCCGAAGTGTTTTAAGGGAGAGGCCTCTAGAAGGATGATACTGACTCAAACTCTCATTCATGTAGCTAAATAAAATCCTATTTAAGAGTTAAATATTCTGTCATAAATTGATACCAGCTTTAGGGAGGTCAGATGCATCAATCACTGGTAGAATGCAATTCTTCAGATTAACTAGACTTGGCAAATGAGTTAAGCGTAAGTTGTAAGTCAAGCACGTGCTTAAATCTCATTGACTTTTTAAAAGCAATATGAGTGCTGTTCTGTGCTAAATTGGAAACTTAATGCTGTTTCACTGTCATCAGTTTGAATTTATTTTTAGCAGTGTCTGGAAAAGAAGGTTCTAGACACTTGGTGCCTTCAGAATGATGAAGAAACCGACCCGGCCTCGCTTTAAGAGCCTTGTGCTGGTGTTTCTCTTAGAAGCGTAACGTCTTTTCTGCTTTTGCAAACTGATAATTAGAGGTCACCAGATAAACAGTACTTGAGTAGAAGTACAAGCAGTGTTTGCAGGATATAAATATGTGCTACTGCTTTAAATGGTAAATGAATGAATTAGGGGTATATTGTTGGCTCAACCTCCTGTTTTTCATGGTGTCCCTCACCAGGATGTCACTTTACCTGCCAGGGAGAGGCTTGGCCAGTGAGGCATGACAAAACCCAGCTGTACTGGGTTTCAGTGGGGAAGAGCTGTCACTGTAATTGGTATCTTATGCATCAAATCGCTAACTGAAAGTTGACATTTATTATAGCTAATAAAGCACCATGTCTCTTAACACTGGGAAATTGAACTTAAATATCATGTTTGGGGAGTTTGAAGGAGATGGATTTTAATGTCATACAATTTTTTTTCCATAATTTTTGACACGCTGGGAAAAAATGGAAGTGTTCTGGGGTGTTATTACTGCTTTTTGTTTTGAGAGCAGCTCTTGAGTTATGAGAGCACAAAGGTGGCCATTTACCCCTCTTCCCCTCCCCTGTTTGGAGAAAAAAACCCTAGTTTGTTACCAGGTGTGGTTTCTAGCTATGGCTTATACATGCCTATCATGGGCATTATAAAAATATGCAGCATTCGGTACCAGAGGCTGTATTTCTGACCTGTTCTTGGTTTAGTCCGGTACTTCAGTTTGTAGGTTGCATTATATCTAATGACGCTGCCTCTCCAGCCATAAAGTAGCCCCCAGTTCAAAATTGAAATAGTCCAGGTTGGCATGAAAATCCCTGTACAATGGGCGCTTTGTTGATTGACTCATTTGGCTTGTTCAACATAAAAATTGCCAGCAATTTTAGGATAAGTTATGAAGAAGAATGTAATGTCTTGTATTGTTGGACAAGAAGTATAGTTTAGAAAAATAGAACTGTGAATTGGAATCTGAAGGTACTGCATTGTCGTCTGCAGGAAATACAGTCCTTACCAAGGCTTGAGGAAAATCCCGGCTCCGTGGCTTCTCTCCCCGCAGCCTTTTATCCGTCAGAAAAACTGTTTGGGTCATAGTGTTTCTTTTCCCATGCAGAGAAGCAATATGGCTTGTTAACTGAGCAATAGCAGACAAAGTTCTAATTTCATGCAACCCAAAAAAAAGAAAAAGCAAAAATATTCCTTTAAAAACCAACCAAAAATCCCACCCCAAAGTTTCTTCCAGTCTTGCTTAGGGGATGAATGAGGGATGCTCTCGGGATGCTGGCCTGGCACTTTCTGCCTCGTGCTTCCTTACCCAACGCACAGGGATTTTTAACATCAGGAAATGCTGTAGATTCCAGAGCTTGCATTAAAGAGCGGTCAGCTGTAGGCTTCTCTGCAAAGCGTTCTGCACTGTGAAAGTACAGCGTTTAGTAGAATTGCCTGAAAGCACACGGGTAGACAAAGTGGAAAAGAATGACATTCATGCAGGGGTAAGCTGTAACGCTGGCGAACATTTTAAGTCATTTGAGGGGAGGAAGGGGAAAGGGTGGATGAGTTTTATTACTTCAGTGCAAGAGAATGTAGTTGATACACATAAATGGATAATCTATTCAAATATAGATTGCCAGGCTCACCCAAAGTGCACGGTTGCAGCACGAACAACTTGCTGCAGAGCCAGCAGCTGTAAATCTTTATAGGTCTTTAACATGACAAAAGCAGCCAAAGCCTAAAATGCCCTTCTCTTTGAAAAGCAGCACGGAGCAGGATATAGAAAAGATTTTTCACAAAGTAGCATACGATTCAGATGGAAAATGTCAGGTTTTGAAAATTATTAATCTTTGTGCTGCACAAAACTGTCAGCTGTAGGGGCGTTTAGTGTAGGAGGTTCTCGAGAGAGAGTATTTTCAAATGGGGTTTTTTTGGTTTTGTTTTTCTCTTTTGCTTTGTTTTGGGGTTCTTGTGTTTCTCCCCCCACCGGCAGGTGAATAAACAGCCAGTTTCAGTTCATGATTGGGACAGTAGCTGCCAGGTAGCAAAAGTTCCCGAAAAGTGAGGTGAGTTTGTTACAGCTCAGTCAGAATCACCCTTGAATGTTACCGCCCCAGAATCTGATTGACTGGAAAGGGAAATGTAAGGGGAAGGGAATTATTTAAGAAAGTGGTAAGCAGCTGAATGAGAAATTATTCTGTGCCAAGTTATTACAGAAATTTGATTTTGGTAGGAGATGCTAAACTAGCAATCTGCCAAAGTTGTGATCTGCAATGTCTGATTGTTCTTTTCTGCTGGTAGCGGAGAGTTTCTGTAAAAGCATAACAGATTTTGATTTTGCTTTAGCCAGTCAAAAGCGGAAGGTGGTTCCAGTTCATGCTAAGGCCCAGAGGAGGAAACATTCATTGTAAACGTATCCCGTTGAGGAGCAGGAGTGGCTCCTTGCAGGAGAACCAGTCGGGTTCTCGGTCGCGTGGCCGCGGTGCGTGGTGTGCTCGGTGCAGTGGGGCGACGTGTTCCCAGCCCCACGGTGACCCGGCTCTCTTGGCTGGGCAGCCGTCGGGGGGTTCTGGTCTATGTCGTGTGACCACGATGGCTGTTGAGGAGTGACTTTTTAGGGTTTCTGTTCAAAGGATCTTTAAGATTGGCAAGCTTAATAAAGCTGAAAAGATTTTACGCTCTCTGTTTCAGGTGGGATATCTTTGCTTAAGTTCTTCCAGGGTTTGGGAAAAGCTATCTGATTGTAAGAAGAAGAATGAAGGAAGAATTGCAAAATATTTATTTGTTCAAACAATTAACTGGAGGGCACTACAGAAACCTTAACATGTTCTAGTGCAGAAAACAGCTTGTGAGAACTAGAGTAACATAAGTAAAAGGAAATGCCTCACAGGTCCATGTATATAATATTACAGTGTGCTAGAATATTTTACTATTTCAGTTGCATGGGGGTTAGGAGAGCAATTAATTCTAAAAGGGAAGGCAGTGCTGACACATTGTATTCTCATAAATGCATCTTTTTCATCTTTTCTGCCTGTAATGCCTTTTCTGTGTGGGGGTTGTGTTTTCTTCTTTTTTAATGTCCACTGTTATTACATGTAAGACTTAAGATTCTGGAATCCTGTATGACGGTGATGTTTCCTAAGCGTTTTCTTATTTAATTATATCTGTGTATAGATAGTACGCGTTCTACGGAGATAGATCTTTTACTAATATCTATTGCAAATTTTAAGCTGCATTGGGTAGGAAGATAGCCCCAGTCATACCTTGACATTCCCCAAGCTATTAAAGTTGAAAATACTCTTTGCAGTAAATGATGAAACTGCAGAGCACCTCTGCTTACTGTAGGCTGTGACATTGCGGATGTATTGGCTTAATCAAACCAGCCAATAAAGCTACAGGATAATTTCAGCAGAATAATAGTAAAACCCAGATTAATTTAAGAATATCCTTTGAAAATAGTGATATTAAGGTGAGTAAACACAGCCATTCTCCTGGCATTTAATGCCTTAGTTTTCAACCTATTCACTGGTTACCCCTTGGTAGGAAGCATGTGAATCTAAAGGCCGTCTTTCTTGAGAGAAGAGGTTCCGTCATACTTAGGAGCCAGAGGGAGGGATGTAATGGCTCCAAGCTCTCAACTCGAGATTAAGTTGGCATAGGCAATGGGAAATAATAAGAGTAAAGACCACAGGTTAATTGGGTTCCTTTTGCTTTGGGACTTAAGAAGAAACTGCCAGATGTTGTTGAAAATGTGTCGTTTCAGCTGATGTGGATATGGCAAGGCAATCTGCTTTTGAGAATATATTGTATATCTTTCACTTGGGGCGTGCGTCATGAGTACAATTGGATATAGATTACTTGTTGTGCTAATTTGAAATGTTAATGATAACTGTGTCCAGTGTTCCTTCTAGAGCAATTTTCCTGTTGGTTCTTTCTCCTTGTGTTGCCTAATCTTTCCTCCCCTGTTATGTCTGACTTGGCGAATTCATTTCTTTAACTGGAAGGGGAGCACTGGAATATGTGAGTGTGTTTTTGTTTCTGGATTGTCCTTTGGGGTTTTCATCTCAACTGCTGTGTCAGAATTTGAATTCCAGTACTTAGGCAGATAGACCAGTAGCGTGCATGGCAGACAGAGTCACAGTGCTGTGGGTGAATAACGACCAGTAATGGGTTAATGGAGAACTGACCAGTCTGCAGTGCCGTTATACCAATAACCTGCAAAAGATGTGTATGGAATAACTGCATGTAAGTATAATTATTAGTATAACTTTGGACACAGCAGACTATAAGAGGCTATGTTCGCTAAGGAGTAGCTGGAGAGAGCTGTTTGTACATGCTAGGAAAGAACTGTGACCTCCTCTTATTTCTAGTCCTTGTTATATCTTTTACTTGGCAGCAAAGTAACTGTATCTGTTCCATCTCAGGTTGGGTCCTGGTTTTAATTTACTTTATACCTTTATAAAACAATACCTTTAAATAAACCCAAAGAAGGCCTGTGATTCATGTTTTGTTCCACATTACCCGGGTGTTTGGTAACTGGCTGCGGCTAAAAAAGGGAATGTGTGGGAGGCGAAGTTCCTTTTGTATTTGGAGTTATGCTATTGTCTATTCAGATATTAATGATTTAATCACCGTACTCACTTTTCTCCATGCTATAATTTCCCTATGACAGTGACTGATACTTAAGTTTGATTCACAGCAGGGTTGCTGTGCAAGGCAAAAGAAGAAAACATTTTAGCTGGTACTAGAAGTAGTGCATGTAGGCATAAGAGCCATTTCTGAACAGGAGAAGGTCGATAGCTGACCTCACTCTGCACACCGCTCAGGAGCTTTGGGGTCTTATCCCTAGTTATCACATCTCCTATATATATCAAACTCCGTGTGGGGGTTGGATGGCTGCCTTGTGTTACTTGGGATCAAACCAGGATCTTGCCAGGTTTTAATGCCAAACCAGGCATTGCCTCCACATTGTCCCCTTAACTAATCGTAAGGCAAACAAGTTCTAGAACGAGCCTTTCGAGCAACTCTAGAACAAGCAACTCCCATTGAACCAATTCACCTTTTTTCAAGGCTTTTCTCATTGTATTCGTATAAGTTTTACCTAAATATTAAGTACAAGGGAAGAAACTGGCTTTTTAACTTCGGTTCAGCACAAACCCTGAGGTTTCTATGCTCTTTCTTGAATAGGAGATAAATGATAGTATTTATTAATATGAAACTTCTAATATGAAAACATCCAATTTTAGAATAGCTTGAAAATCTCCAGTAGGATCTCTATACGTTTTTGTCAAAGATCATTATTTTTATCTGAATTTACAAATAATAAGACTTGGTGTTAACATTTGCATATTTAGAAACTTTGTCTTGAGGTGTCTTGTAGCTGAAGACAAATTACTTTATTCATGCAAATATCAGTCTTTGGACAAATAAAGATTCCCTCATCTTTCTGTTTTTCTGTTTCAAAGGTGTTGTATGCTACTTCTGTTCTTGGTGCCGATGCAATCATGTACCCCCAGTGTTTGAGAATATCAGGTCATTGACACGTTTTTTACTGGAATGCAGGGATTTGAGGAGTTTAAATGGACAGTCTGGGGAGAGTTTCTGCTGAGGCTATAAGCATAGCATTAAACAAGTCCTGCCTATCTTTCCTCTGCTGGCAGCCAAGAAGAACATTGACGTGCTTTGTTACGCAACATCTGTTGTCAAGAATTGTGTGCATTATCATTCCGTGGTGGAGGAAGAAAGATGTTTTTTTTTTTTTCCCCTCCAATGTTTACAAAAGAAATTAAACTGACATTTATCTGCAGAACAGCTTTGATGCTGCAGTAGTTTTAAAAGCAGTTTGGCATACGCGTGGGTTATTTTTGCCCCCTCTTTTTTAATACATTATCAGTAGTTGTACAGCAGCCTTATTACTTGCTTGCAAACAAAATAAAAACTTGTCTGTAGTCCAGTTTGAAGCAGAATGTGAATAGCTCTGCAGTAAGCATCTCCCCCAGCAGCCGAATTGGTAGTTGGGCACATCAAAGCCTTTAGCCTTAATAATGACAATTGGTTTGTGAATTAAGTTGGAGGAAAGAGCTCTGTGGCTCATTCAGTAAATAAAATGCTGCTGTAGCTGAGAATAAGCATTGTACCACAGGTGCAACTATGAACTGGATATGAATTCATTATATTTATTATTGCTTTGTTGCTGAGCTAGAAGTGCTTGCATCAGCAGGTACTGCATTTTGGCCCGGGGTTTGATAAGCAGATACGTTAAGTCAGTAATTGTGCTTGGGAGGAATCCTAGTTTACACTCATCATTTGTGGACAAATTGGAGTTTTGAGTTTGCTTCAGGTTATTTTTTCCCATGGAAGTTACTCTCTTTGGTGTATCAGAGTGCAGCAGATTCAAATGATGATTACAGCCTGCCAGTCAAGGGCGAGCAGCCGAGGTGGGGTATCTGTCGAGCAGTACTAGCAGCTGCAGAATCCCATCCTCAGAATTTCAAAGCGGGTTTCAGTCTTTGGGGGGGTGGGAACATGGAAGGAGGGCAGCAGATTAAAGCTGTTAGTGTGCGTCTGATTAGATTTGGGCTCAAATAGCTTCTGCAAATTGCTGGGTCCTAATCAAAATGAGTTGGTGATATTTAAAAACAAGTTACTTACGTTGTGATCATTTCCCCTTGACCTTTACGCTAATAAGCACATTAACTTTATCCTAACATAATTCACTTTCTGTTGGTGAATTACTTGTTATCCTTGAAAGGAATCCAAGAAGTTACATATTTTATTTGCTGCACTCTTAGTATGATGAGTAAAGTAATTGCTAGGGTTTTGCTCCTAATACTCGCACTGATGGAAAAAATCCACTATGTTTTCCTCATTGTTGAGGATCAAAATGAACATTTTAGCCTTGCTCTAGTTTGGCTCTAATTCATTCCCTTTCTGGGTCATAGGCACTTGAAGTTCAAAGGTACTTTTTTTTTTTGTAAACTGAAAATTTAATTTAAAAGTTCTAGAGATGCCCTTTGGTTAAAAAAAAAAACCTTAAATTTAGACTTTAGCAAGACAGTTTATTTGCCTCGGTGTGCTGAAGACCAGTCTACTGAAGAATATGTGTATAGCTTTCAATGTAAATGTGAGATACCATCTAAATATACAGAAAATCCAAGCAGAGCACTCCAGAGAAGCCTTCCCTTGCTTTTATATCTCCTGCTTTATCTTGTGCTTCTGTGCTAAATTGTAGTAGTGACTTTCTCCAGCTGCCTCCAAGGCCTGTTCCATAGTGTAGAAACTGAAAGTAAATATTTGACTTTTTAATGGCAACCGTTATAGCTGGCAGCCCTTAGAGGCACATGGAGCATCAGTTAGAGAAATGATACTGGGTAATTTATTCAGAGTTCATTTCTTGTCACCTTAAACGGGCCAAGTATCCAAGGCAACAAGAAAGCTTGAACCTTCAAGGCAATTTGTTGGTCCCAAAGGTGATCAGTCCCAAAGGTGACACATCTGGTGGTCTTATTACACCAGCTGGAAATAGGTGGCTGCCCAGCAACATCGGAAAGCTTCCCACCTCTCTCCCTACAACCACCTGAGAAATATGATGTATTTACAGGAAACCGTTGTTCAAATCTGTATAACTAATGCTATTGCCATTTAAGACAAACCCTGTGTAGCTGGCATGTGACAGTAGGTATTTGGTAGATACTGAGAATAGATAGATACTGGGTTATTTGGTTATATATGGTAGATACTGGGTTATTTTGAGGTCATTCAATAATCTAGTGAGACCTTGGTCTTTTCAGTCATGTTTGTTAGCTAAATACACAATCATTGTCCTCATCCATTTGATTCTCTTCTCACAGCATTTTTAAGGTAATTTTTTAATTCTAGTTTGATACTCTTTGCACATTGCATGCAGGAAGACTTTAATGTTACAGATTCCTCTATTTAGAATGCTGGAGAATCTTTGTTCCTTTAAAGATTTATATTCCTTGCATACTGCTTAAAAAAAAAAAAAGTCTAGATGCTAAATAAATGTATGAATGTAGGAAAGATTCTTCAAGTTTGTAATCCACTTAATATTTAATAAATGCAATATATCATTTTAATATATATGTATAACTCAGATACAGATAGATCTAGAATACATAAGGGATTACAATAGGATAACACATTCATCTCTGTTGGCATAGAAAAGAACGCTAATGTTTTATGAAGATATTAATTCTCATTGGTGAAAATAAATGCCCTACTCTCCTGCAACCCTTTAACAGTGTGGTTTATGGAAAGTTACTTTCACGGATGTCATGGAACTGTAAGTTTCTCGTGAAATGGCTGAAGAGAGGGCACCACAATGTCAGCCCAATATTAAATTCTAGAGGGAAAGTGGTGCTAGTGAAAGGGGCTTTTTTCTTTTCCGTTTTTTTTTTTCTTTCTTTCGTTTTATAAAAAGAACCCACTCGAGCTGCGTGAATGGTGGCTGGTCTCCATGTACCGTTCTTTCCTTGGTTGCTCGCTGAGGCTGCTGGCTAATCCCACCAGAGCTGGTGGTGGCTGGTCGGGGTTAAGAGTGGGTGGGGATGGTGCTTTCCTTCTGGATCTGTGTAGGTGCTGTGATCAGCTGCAGAACAGGTACCAGTTCCATCTTAGTCACTTAAATATCTGAAAGTGTAGTCCTGTAGAGCTGCAGAAGTACTTCTTACTTGGGTTTGACAAAGATTCAGAGAAGAATTAAGGCTAAAATTTGTGGATAAAGGTGTGATGCTTTTATACTTCATTCTGTATTATATAAATAAATATATATAACTAAATTGTGGTTTCTGCCATGTGCACAGAGATTAAATGAGGATTGTGGAGCTTTAAGGAAAGTATACAGCCCTTAGCTATAGCTCATAAGATATTAAAAGGGAAGGAAGATGGAATAAAAGAGGATTGAGAAAATGGCCTCACTCATATTAGCATAAAAATCCTCTCTGTGGAAGAAGTCCTGCTCACTAAAGGAATAGTACTTTATATTCTTAAAGAATACTGTCACAGCAAAATTTTGTTGACATCACAGGGTCTTTCTCAAATGGATTCTGTGTGGGGAGACATTTGGATGATAATGTTGTTGCTGCTGTTTGGTGAAAAGTCGAGGGTTTGTTCAGACAAATACAAGAAATTAGAATGTTCAGGGTCGTAGAGCTTTTCTGCTCAGTTACAGTTAAGGGACCCTACGTGTGCTCCTTGTCAGTGAGAAGAATTGGTTCAGACTAACACGTTGACTTGCCTTTTAATGAACAAATCGTGTGCACATGGTCAGCTACCACGGGTTTTGGCCAAGGAGCAGTGAATTATTAAAGTCGGCTCACTCAGTTGCTTACAACTGTGGCAGGTCATTCTGTCATTCTCCAGGCACTTCCACTCGCCACTTGTGAGCCTGTGGGTGCTCTTCTGTGCACTCAGCCTTTCTCTTACGCGTCTGGGTTATCGCTGGTGAGAAAGCATTTCACCTTGTCCAGCTTTGTAGATGTGAAGTAAGTTACGTGGGTAAGGACTGTTCAAGTGAATAGATGAACAGGCACCTACAAGTATGTATGTTCTTCACAGTTGTCTTGGGTTTTAATCTTACCAAGACAACTTAGTTCCGTGATGATATATTGACTTTCTTTCTCCTGCTCATAAGCTGGAGACAATGTCATCCAAAGCTGCCCAAGTAACAGCGGGACAGTGCACGCAGCTCAGCGTGGGTTACGCAGCACTGGGACACACTCTCTGGTTTCATGGCTTGCTCTTAGTCACATAGTCCATTTTCAGACTGACTGCTTACCCTTCTGTAAAATGAAATTGAAAACATGGGCTTCCCAGATTTGTTGTCAGACTTCCTTGATGCATGCAAAAAAGAGGAATGATCAAAGAAGCCACAGTGCATGTCAAAGCAAAGCAAAATGGAAAAAAACCCCAGGTGTATAACTAATAGCTTCAAATAGAAGCATCCAGCTTAATATCTAGTCCTATGCACACAGAAGAAGAAATGAGATTCTTTAAAATTCAGATAAGCAGAGTTAGTTTGCAGCTAAAGATTCTGAGCACACTGCTTTTGTGTGATAATATTTTAGATTTATTTCCACAACTTATTGCACATTCATTTTTTGGAGTTTTCATTGCAGAAAATTGCCAGGAGGAATGGATTTTGTCTTCCTCAGCTGGCAGAACAATTTTCCACCTGTCGCCCAAATATTTGATGAGAAGGATTATGGTACAGCTGCTGGAAGTTTATACTTTATATCCATAGGAAGCAAGAGGGTCTGATGAAACTAATATACTGATATCAAAAGTTGGCTTGCTGAGATGTATATACACCACTTGTGACTTTTAAGATGTGCTGAAAATTCAGGAGAGACCCTGTCTGCTTAGGTGTGAAATACAGAAATGATGATGGTTTATAGTATGGTTTTAAGCAATCCCTGGTTTCCCACCAGTGCTCCCCTTTGCTGACAGGAACACCTATCCATCGCAGGGCCCAGGTTAGTTCCGGTGGTACGTAAAAAGTAAATTTTTCAAGTACCGATAGGTCACAGCCCTCTCAGTGCGGCAGGTTCCATGACACAGCAAGAGGAGTAGAAGGGGTCCCTTCATCGCAGCTCTTGTCTCCGCATCTCCACACGATGGCATCCTGTGAGATGTCAGTTTTAAAGAGACTATCAAAAATAGAAGTGGCAACAACTTTAGACATGTAGCTTAAAAGCAGAAGTGCTCCCTCCTTGTAGGGTAGATGTGACTAACCAGGGGAAAAAAAAAAAGCCATATTACTGGGTTGCAAAGGCATTTAAAATTCTCTCTGCTTTGCAGAATGCTCCGAAACTGTTCAGTCTTTTTGTGTTCTTAGTCTTATTGCTGGGTATAAAAACATCATCAAAAAGAGAGTTTTTCCTCACAAGCCTTTTTGGTAGGTACTTAACGCCTAAGCCATGAGGCTACGGGGTTGAGTCCATTCTGGAAATTGAGTAGAAATAATTTAGCTGTAATATGATTTTATCAGCTTAGAATCTTCACTGTGATATTAGCCATTTTTTTTCAATAAAGCAAAGTTGATTACGGAAGGTGATTCTGGATGTGAACTTCTTTGATTTTTAGGTTATCTTATTTGTGTTCCACAACCCTGAAGAATACAGTTAGAATACACGAACCCAAAACCACAGAGAACCAGTGCAAATGTACATTATTTTGATGTCTGCTACTTGCAAAGGTATTTTTTGTTCAAAAGCAAGTTCATCTGCTTGACAGTTCTCCAGTTGTCTCTGCCTTGGTGTCACAGTAAACCCAGAATACTCTTCATTTGTGTGTATCTCGGGTATAACTGGTAATCTTTATTGTGTTTGGTTCATTAAGCATTATTCTTTAGTGAAGCCCTGGTGGGCAGTGTCACATTGCAATGGGAGGTTTCCTCGACTGCGTTGCCTTACACTGAAATGTTAGGATGAGGGATTGTCTGAATTTGGAGGCTTTCCTCCAGAAGGTTTTCCCTTGGTGTGCAGTGCCCTCCCGCTCCGCCACAGCCGGGCCAGGGTGCGAATTCGGGAGGAACAGATACAGATGCTTCTACAGAAATCACATTCGTTTCCACTGGCGTTGTCCTGTAGAGGAAATTTTTGTAAATGTAGACTAGTGTTAGCACTGACATTTTTGCATTACCATTCTATTGTTGTCTCTATAGACTTGCACTGACGTTTTGTTTTGTTTCCATATCAGAAAGTAATTTCAGTTCAAACATCAGTGACATCTTTATGGTTTTCCACTTTGATATTTTATTATTATCTTATACTCATGGGATATTGTCTTGGCAACCTAATTATGATTTCAGGCCCTACTGAAATGCGAAGTGAACAAACATCTCATGGGAGAAAGAAAAATGACCCTAAATGTACATATTTACGATACATGTACATGCTTCAGCTCCAATTACCTGTTCCATATGCCTGAAGGTGTTTCGGCTCTTTTATAACCTTTGGTTAGGCACAGAAGTCACATTAAGAAGGACTCTTAATTCCATACCTCTCACGTGGAGTGAAGTTTCCTTCTAATACCATCCACTTTCTTCTAACATGATTCATGTACCAAAATAAAGTAGGCTTAATTCATAGTAACACAAATGTGAGCAAACGCAGCTACGCTTAATCAGACCATACCAACAGTAAAACATAATGCCAAAGATTCCCCCAAATCAATTACTGATTGAATTAAATCCAGATATCCAGATTTTATCGATCCATTAAACCTTATATTGTTCATAACTTAAGCAAATAATTGTCATGTGGAATCTGCTGGAATGTAGCCCTGGGTATTGAATGTGTCAGACCGTAAGAAGTACAGCTTTCCTTCCTCATTGTTTTGCTGTAGCATGTTCATACCATGTCTTGTTCTTCTTTTCTTTGGTTTAGTGGAGACTGCTAACTGGTAATGGTGTGACTGGTAATGGTGTGGGTTCTTCACTCCCAGCTCCAGCCTCTCTTTCTCGGCAGAACTAGGAGTGAATGAGGACTATTTTTGACATTTATGTTGAGAGTCACCAGTGGGTGAGGTGTTTACAAATATTTAAAGGCATCAAGGATAAAGCCTTGGTAGTTCTTTTGGTAACAGAAATCACTTTGAAGCCCAAGTTACTGGAACAGTTTTGAAGTTTTACTGTAGAGCTCATGGGCCAGTCCCTCAACAGCATCACATCCCGGTACCCAGAGATGACTCTTGAGTATAGCATTCCCATGTTGATTGTCATCATCTTAAATATTGAGGAGCAGGAGGAAGAAAGTTTTTTAGCTTTTGCTTTAAGGTAGTTAACAGCCTTCAGGAATTTCCTCACGGGGTGTCATAGTTTTGCATCATTCACATGAGCTTACCAAATAGGTATAGAACAACATTTTTCTTCTTCCCTGCCATATTATATATAACTACATGCAGCACAGAACACAACTGAAGTTTAGAATATAAAAGATTATTTTTCCTAATCCCCAATCCAGTGAATTAAATACTTAGTTTTTTGCCTTCACTATTTAGGGAGTTTTTTTTGAATTTGCTGAAAAGTATGTGCCTTTGGAGAAGAGGAGGACCAACAGGTTGTGTGGTAGTTTTCCATTTGTGTGCAATTATGTGGCAGGTTACACAGATAAAATGGCTTATATTGAAATAAGGATGTCATGTCTACAGCAAATGTAGTATCAGCATAGTAGTGGTCATAGTACATGGATAAGAGATATAGAAATCTGTGCGTTGCCATAGGTGCTGGAGGTGCACGCAGACATACTCATTAATAAAACTAGAATGGCATTGTGCTATACAGCAGCCAGAAGAACCAGGAATTCAGTTAAAAATGTAAAAAAATAAAGTAAAGCATTTTTCTGAGTTTATGAATTACATTTTTGTGGAATATACTTAAGTGGAAAAAGCAGGAAACGCTGAGGAAACACTGACTGTGAGGTTGCAGAGTCTGGAACAGAACATCAGTGAGTTCCACTTTGCCTGTCCACAAAGGTGCATCGTCTGTTGATACAGACTGGGCAGGCAGGTGGGGGTGGCTGTACAGTAGGTGCTCTGTGGCAGTCTTACTAATTAAGCAGTTCTGTGTCATTTACCAGGAGTGCTGAATAAGTAGTAATTGGATTCTCCTTCAACGTATAGAGTTTAAAGAAAAATTATGCAGTGAAACTCATCAGCATGCATGTTTTATTACTGACCGTTCTCACCATTCCTGTATTGTCAATCTCTGCTAAATACCATGTCCCTATAGGCTTTAGTAAATCCATGTACTAGAGGAAATAACAAAGGCATTAAAGGATTTCATGTGGGCGACAAAATCTCCTATTTCCATCAATATCTGAGTGACTTCCAAAAAGCCCTCATTGTTGCGTATGGGACAGGGTCCTCTGACTAAAAGGACATAGACAAATCTCACTAAGTTGCTTTTCTGACTGAATAATAACTCAAATTTCATTCTGAAAACCATTCCACCATATGGGAGTTACGTATTCTGTAACAGGAATTTTTTTCATCTTCTGACTTTCCTGTAAAAATTAGTGTACATATAGAAAACGGTTGGCAATATTTAGTTTTACAGAAAATACTGACTGCGGGTGGTTCAAAGTTCAAGAGGAATCAGCAGCATCAGATACATGGAAAGGGAAGAAAGTTGCGTCTAGAACTTTGGTCATCACCGACTGTCTTTCAAGTAGGGAATAGCCCTGTCCCAAAGGGGTGGTTTGGAAGTTTACATCTGGGAAAAGACTTTTTTTTTTTCCCTCCCCACCCC
>VYZM01008310.1:1178-119826 GCA_013398915.1 Dromas ardeola | reverse complement strand
ATCCCAAAGCCCAATACAGAAACTAAATGTTAAGGCCAAGATTAATAAATTTGGGGGACTTGGAAAAAGGAAGCAAAGGAGGAGGAACTTTTGAGAAAGACAAGGAAGTTAGAGGGGATGCTTTTCTATCAGAATGGCTCTTGTCTCCCTGCCAGCACAGCTAACAGAGGAAAGAAAGAGTCTTCAGGGCAGTTACATAAATTAGAAAAAAAAATAACAAAAAGATATAAAATCCCACAGGCAGAAAGGGAAAGCAGGGATCCTGGGATCTTAGGAATGCTTAATTAGAGTGGGAGGAAACCGAGGTAGGAAAATAATCATGTTTGTTACTTTGTCTAGAGCTTTGTTTTTCCTGTACCTCCAAAATTGAAACGGGACTGTGTTTAGGAGCTTATGAGGAGTCTCTGCATGTGCGTGTCCAGCCGCTAGACAGCTCTGCCTACTTTTTATATGGGGGGAGGAGATGGAGAGATAAAGGAAGTGCTTCAATTTATACTGGGCTTCATAATCTGAAAGTGGCGGTGATAATAATAGGATCTTCCGTGATGGGTGGCATTACAGGATGTAATTGTTTTCTGAGGATGATTGTTACAGAGGGATTATTCATATTTATTCCCAGCAAGTTACTTGGCTTGTTTGGGACACTTCTAACTTTTTTTTTTAAATATAGAACATAATGCTACTGACTTATTTTAAGTAATTCTGAATTTGAAAAAAAATTACATATTTTTCATTGTGTTAAAATCTCACTTTAACATCTAAATTATATCCCAATCAGTTCTGGAATATTGAAGGATTCATGTCCGCTGCTATCAAGATTTTCTAATGTGATCTGAAAACGAACAGCAGTGTATTTATTTCATAGAAGAATTTAGTGTTTGTTCCTAACTTTCCTCCCCCCCCCCCCCTTTCTTTTTTGTTTCTATTATTGTCATAAAAAGATTTAAAGTCCCTACTGGACTCGTGTGCAGAACATAAAACACAAAGCACTTCCTGAAAGGTAATTTTCCAGGAATGAAAAATACAAGAATTGTGTTTGATAGTTTTGTCTTCTGTCATTCACTGTTGCGTTAAACCAGCCATTTTTCCATAGCTATGAATGGCCCGAATCTTGAAAACTGACAGTTATAAATATAACCCCTTAATAATTTGAAATCAAAACTCTTACAAAGTTCCAGTAGGCTTTTGGATGAATTTGAATACAAGATAGGGGACAAAAAAGGTGATGCACAAGAGACAGGTGTTGCACAAAGACAGATCCATCTCGCACGGGGCAGGGGAAGGAGCTGCTGACCTCTGCTCACAGCTGCGTCAGCTTGGGCTCGGGAAGTCGATTCTTGCCAGATGCTGATTTCATCTGGATTATAAAACAACAGTGAATTCAAGCAATTGAATTGTACAGCATGCAAAAATAGAGTAATATCTATCTGTGAATCTGTTGGGGATAGGATATAGAAAAGCATTTCTTCTTTTGGGTAGTTTTTTTTAGTTTGTTTTTCAATGTAGCGGCAGTTACATTTATGTGAAAAGATGCACCTTGACTTAGCTCTTCATGTTAAATGTTTTCTTCAGGAGCGAGCCACTTCCACAGCCCAAACCCACTCTGCTGGTGAGAGCATAAAGTATTTTGTGCTTTGCTCGATTTCTCTGTGGGTGAGGTGAGCTGGACAAAAGCGTGGCAATCCCACAGGAGGTGCAGAATCTGTTGTTTTCAGGCCTTCATCAGCAACACTTAACAAGAATGTAAAGCCATATCATTAAATCTGGATGCCACTTGCAAGGAGAATTGGGGCTGGGATTTCATCCTCTGTGTCCTGCCCTAAATAGCAAATTTAGTGGAATAACAATGGGTCATTCTAAGTTCTCTTGCTGAATGGTTCCTATAAAATTGTCTGCTATTCTTCCTCAACACGGGCGTGTTGCTGCCTTGTGAAGCACTCAAAGCATCGCTGGGAGCATGGGATTTCCAAGCCTCTCCAAAATCTTATAATGACATTTTTGTTATTTCCTATAAAGCATGGATTTAATAAAGCCTGCAGGGACACAGTATTACTGAAGACTGACAAGGTGGAAATTGGCATAAATGTTCGGTGGTAAAATGCTAAAAATTATGATAATATTTTATAAAGTACACTGCGAATGTAGTTTAAAACACTGAACTCATTTGAAAATCCTAAGGATTTCACAGCACATATACAGTGTATATTTGCACACACAGATGTACTGAGTGCTAAGAGAGAGATACCTATTTTTAATAGAAAAAAAGACAAAGTACATTCTCATTATTCTGTAATTTACTAGACCTGTAGAGGACTTAATATCATCATAACTTACCTTTCACCTAACTTAATGTCATTGGTTTTGGTTAAATCACATATATATTGCCCTCAGCTATTCCTCTTTCTCTGATACCGTATTCCCTTCGTCTCCACATAGACTGTCTCCTCTGTCATCATTTGGCTACGCCGGTTGTATTCAGTGCTTTCTCATCTTCCTTCATAAATTGATCCCTTCTGACTTATTTTTGTTGCTGTTCTCTGAATTTTCACACAAAACTGACAAACTACTGAAATAAATCCCAGTGTTGCTAAAAAATCAATGGGAATTTCCCAATTTTGACAGTGGCAACTAGGATTTGACTCAATTAGAAGAGTTGTAGTAAAGGAAAAGCTTGTATTCCAGTGCTTATGTGTTCAGGTCCGAGCACAGGAATTTGGAAAAAAAGACGCCTTGGTTTACACATTGCTGAATGAATGCCCTTGGATCCGAGAGAGCTCACCATATTGCAGTTTCTGGCCCTACAGAAGCCACTTTTCCACTTCTATATCACCTTCACGGGGCTGCAGTAAATGGGAACAGTGTAAAAGCATATTGAAAATTTCCTCTAAGTGGGTATGAAATCACAGTTTGCTTATTCCACTGTTGGAGTGCTACATTAATGCCGTTCATATCAATATATTTCTCTGTGGTTAACACTCTGATCCCTGTTAAATCTGCAGCAACTGTCTAAAGGAAATTAAATTCAGTGAAAGAAAGGAAGATTTGGTAGTTAAGGCACTGGGCTGTCGCTCAAGAGAATAGGGTTTAGTTTCTACTTCTTCCACAGACTTTCTGTATGACCCAAGGTGACTCATTTAATCTTTCTGTGCCTCAGTTCCCCATCTATAAAATTGGCAATAGTGATGAAGCAATTTTCTGATGATTCTGATGCTGCTTTTCTGTCAAATTTCTTCACAGTTCTTACACTTAAATTATTTGATATTTTTGTGTGTGTATGTGTGTGTCAAAGTCCTTGCAAAGCACAATCCTGACAGCTATTGAGTTCTAGAGGTGCTTCTCTAGTAAAATTAGTTTTTAATAAAATCCAAACTGGTATTTAATCAATTAAATAAGATGATACAAAGGGTGCAACAACATGAAAAATGTGTATTTTCCTTTCCTTCCCTTTCAGGAAATGATAACAGTGAAGCCCTTCCAGAGTCTATCCCATCTGCTCCTGGAACACTGCCTCATTTTATGGAGGAACCAGATGATGCCTACATTATAAAAAGCAACCCCATTGTCTTACGCTGTAAAGCTATGCCAGCTATGCAGATTTTCTTCAAGTGCAATGGTGAATGGGTCCATCAAAATGAGCACGTGTCTGAGGAAAGCATGGATGAGACTACAGGTAAGGGCTGCTCTCTCCTTGGGGAGTGCAGCTGAACACAGTGTCTGTCAACAACATACGAAATAGAGCCAGGAACAGGAGGTGACATTCGGAGATACACGAACAGGACTTGTGTGACTTGGCAGGTAGTTGCAGGCTTGCTCCAAGCTGACGGAGTGGGACCCGGCTCCAATTCAAACGTCCCATGTCGCTGTCGGCTCTGCCCCGAGCGTGGCAGCGAGCCATGGCAGGAGGGCAGCGTGTCAGCACAGGCTCAGTGCTGGGCTGCTGCGACAGCGTGTTTTGGTTGGCTTGGTGTGTCCCTACAGCCAGCCCATGGCTGCGCCTGCGGTACTGTGGAGACACAGCTTCACAGTTTCCCACAATGCAAGAGGGAAAGGATGGAAAAGCGTAAGGAAAGGAAAGAGCTGACAGGCAGAGAAGTCCTGGCAGAAGAGGCATAGCATGAATGGGGAAAACAAAGGGAATTAAAGTGACCGCATATGCAGGAGGCGTTACACAGTGGCGGTAACAAACTGGATACACACCGCCAACTTTTCCAAGTGCAGAAGTAGGGCATGGTCAAACACTGGCCATGGACGGTGAGCTTTCTGAAAGAAGGTAAGAGTTCTGGAGGGAGCAGGAGTTCAGTAGTGTTTCAGTGGCATAATTTGTAGTGGGAACTAGAAACGGGGAAACACATACTTCTGTGGAATTCCTGTCAAGATGAACCCTGAAAAACCGCCAGTGTGGTGGTTGAAATTTGCCTTCAGCCGCAAGAAATGCATTGTATAAAAGCGTGTATCTGAAAGAAGAGAATGAGAAGGGAGAAAGTTGAAAATGATCAACAGATTTTATCATGCTCCCAGCACACCCTATATCTTTTCTCATTTAGAAGCATCTTGATAAGTATTGCAAACCAATTTAGTGCTGCGCCGTCTTGTAATTTCACAATTCTGTTTTGTTATTGCTTTTCTCCTCTTTTTAAATTCCAAGATTGCTAGGCAACTCCATGTCTTGGAAATAGCACTGTATGTATAACATGCTCTGTATCAATACAAGAAATTCCTTTTTAGAGGAAAAAATGCCATTTAAAAAGAAGTTACATCTCCTAAAGTGGTGTTTGGCATTCTTTTTAAGTGACACATTCTGAAGAAATTTCATCCTAACGGCTTTTTGTAAATGCTAATCTGGATGAATTTTAATTTTTACAGTTACCTTTTCAAAAATAATTTAATAGGCATAACCTTTACTTCTAAGGCATTGCTGAATCAATATAGAAGAAATGTCGTCCCTAAATGTTTTTCTTCCATATGGTTAATGAAAATCTGTCTTGTGAATACTGCAATTATGTTTTCTAAACCTTGGATTAATAACAGAATAAAAAAAGATAAAGTAACATTAGATGTTTTTTAAAATAACACCAGTAACATTGAGGTTTGAGACATGGAGGCATAGGCTTAGCAAATGGGGTCTGGAATATAAATGTTGCAGGTTTGGATTTAGCCCAAGGACGGAGCTAACCCTACACGTATTGTTGTCTAAACATCGGTGTGGTCCGGATAGTGCGGTCTGTCTGTGTGTCCCAAAAAGTGCCATAACGGTCCTTAGAACACAAAAACGCAAGTGAGGGTTATATCCAGTGTAATGGTGAAGGACAGGCGTGGATGTCATCACGCCTCCTCACGCCATCACGTGGATACATCACCATGATGTATCCATATCCATAAATTATTTTTGAACTCTTCCTTGGCCTTCAGTAAACAGCAGACTATTGGGTTTTTTTAGAACCAATGTGCATCCTGGCAGTGCCCTCATTTCTGGAGTCAAATCTGGGACATAAACATGGCTGTTCCTAAGCACGCACAATGTTCTGTGTACTGCGGGGGCTCCATCTGGGAAAAACTGCGCTCGAATTCCTGCCAAGGACGGTGCCTCTGGTTAAAGGCTGTGATTCTGGTGCGCGCACTGAAGTTACACTACATTCAGATGGGTCTGACCTTTTCGATCCTTCCGCTATTTGTTATGTGATTAAAATTCTGAGAGGATATATAGAAAAGTGGTGAAAAATAGCAACAAGAAACCCAAACAAGAGGAAATTTAAAGCTGAATGCAAGAAATGTATCATAGCATCTCTATCAGTTCCTGCCAGCAAGCTCTTAGCCAGGCATGTGCGAGGAGTACTTGGCAACGGCACTCGAAGGCACAGTGTTCTGATGGATTTTACCTGCAGCACTGGGTTGTGTAGGTACAAGAGGACGGGAAGGACAGCTGGTGGTAGGCACTGGGTATATTTTGTCATTGTGATGAACATGGAATCCAATTTCGCATCATTTTGTTTTTATAGGACAGAAATAAAACTCTTAGAGTAACACCGGAGTAGTGGTTAATTTGCAGAGGAGGAGAGGAGAAGCAGTGGGAGAGGAAGATTTTTGTAGTTTTGTAAGGTTTGTAGTGATGGGCTGCGACATGATTTGGCTGCCTGAGAATGGGGGGGGTCTTGGTGGGCTTGAAGAGTTTGCACCAAAGTCTCTCCTGTTGTGGCTTCACCGCTGTTTGTGCAGAGGAGCAGGGCAGGCGAGCCCATCGGGCTGCAACCACCGTGGATTTGAGTTCCCACCTCTGCGCTGCCACAGGCCATTGGTCCGTTAGAGACCAAGTTATTTCATCTTCTCCTGCCTTACGCCCTCAGTTGCAGCAAAGAGAGTAATCCATCGTCTGCCTTTTCATGAACATGCCTATTCCATAAACATGGCAGAACAGGAACTTTGCTCTCTCTATGTATTCTGCCTCATAAAGTGAGAGCCTGAACTAGTAGATGCTACTGTGATAAAAATACAATAATTACAGTTTGATTAATTTCCTTCTGCTTTATTTTTCTTGCCTGAACATTGCTGCATGCACCTCAGAATTAGTTTACAACTATTTCAACTTTTGGTTTCAGCAGAGGATCAGTCCCGCTAAGAGTAACTAGAGTTTTCTTGTCTGATAAATAAAAGGATTACAGCAATAACTGCTGTCAGTGTTTTTCTCACTTAAACAAATAAAGCTGACAAATGCTGAAGTTCTGTACAGCTCTGTTATGTTTAGTACATGGAGAGCAATTATTCATCTGCTGCCAGCATTAGTCTATCTGCAGCTAAACCATCCAACAGTGCGGAAAGCTTATTAGCATATCACTACCATAGTCGTAATTTTATATTCTGTAAGGCTGTACTGTATAACAAAAGATGATGGTTATAATTTGCACAATAATTTAAAGGGTTGGACTTGCAGTGCTTATTAGAGTTATACAAGTCACAGGTAAAACGTTGCTCTTGTTTATTATGTGCCTGTTTTTATTTGCATGTATTTTTCGATCCGTGTCATTTCCTATGAACAATTTTTCTGGCATTTCTTGAGATGCAGAGGGTAGGCGAGTATATTTGTTGGTGAAATATAGTGATGATAAATGAAGAATATATGCCTCTGTTCCCAATAGGTTTGCTTTCTGTAGTTGTTTCTAAAACAAATGAAAATAGGTGTACTTTCTCCATGAACAAAACATAACTTTCCCCAAAGACTAGATGTTCTCCAGAGGTCCCTCCCAACCTCAATGATTCTGTGATTCCGCTATTTCTGATGCATTTATTTTGTCTATTGGCAAATTGGGAGACCTGCAAAAGGACCTGAATTCCTACCTGTCCCATTCTCAAAATGCTGAACCATCACCTTCTCAAAATCATGTGCTGTTTGTCTGATTCAAACCACATTAAATGTTGCTTTAGAAAATATAAGCTGATATATAGGTTAATTAAGTAATGTGTCAATGAAAGGAAGAGGTGGGATGGAGAATATTCTACCTTAATAAGTCTGAATCTGTATTCACTGATGACTGCTCAGAATTTTACAGTACCAGTGAGCCTAGAATGGCTTCAGCTTCTTAAAAAAAATTATCCTTGTGTGATGATTTTTTTGTTGATACCGGTAAAGGTTCTGTTGTTGTTAGCAGGGATGCACCAGTAAGCTGTATAAGATGCAGTTCTCAAACGCTTGTTTCTGTTTGCTGCTTCCAAAAATTCCTGGAGTAGCTCAGAAACCGAGGGTTCAGAAGCGAGTGTGCCAGAGGCGGGTGGGTGAAGGGCAGCGCTGGCAGCGAGGCCGTGGCTAACGGCTGGCGACGGGGAGTAGTGTGTCCCCAGGAAGGTGCTGCGTCGAGGTGATGGGATGAGCTGGTGACGGGAGGGGAGGACAGCCAGAGACACTTGGGTACAGCAAGAGGCTGTGCCTTCCCAGTGACATGCAGAGCAGCCCAGTTTGCGGGCAGTGTAGGCAGACGGGCAGAGAGGAAGCCCGTGGCCGCTCAGAAACACGTGTCAGCTAATGGAGTGCTGGCTGAGAGATTCCTGACAGGAGACGGGCCCTCTTGGAAAGGGCAGCCTTTGTCAAGGACTTAATCCTTTTACACCCTTGTTGAGGAAGTCTTTAAGTAGATGGGTTGCAGCCTTGTTGGACGTGGCTGCAAATTAGCTCGGATTTGGAGGCTCTGGAGCTTTGCTTGCGATCGTTCAGGGAGTGCACACAGTGTGATTTGCCAGAGGTAAGGAAGAAGGAAGCGTGCGGCTGTCGGTGTCATGCAGCGTGGTGGGATGCCACATCTTCAGCCAGTTAAGACCTGCTGTGTCAGGTCAGCAGGACTCCGGTGCTCTCTGATGGAACTTACTGTAGCTGCTCTTATCTTTAACCTATAAAGACCACTCTCAAAATGGGTTTTATGGCTGAGAATCCAAGGATTCATGGCTGGCAGAGCAGCTTGGATGTTTAAATTGCGATGGCGCGTTTTCATCCTGCCTTCTACAGCCAGGGTGTTGGCAAGGAGAGGGTTTCTGACAGAACTGCTGGGTTCCATGTGCTGTGTTTACTTCATAATGGCTTGTTTCCATCTTGGCAGAAAAAAAAAAGGGATGTTCTGTAAACAGTTTTGTTGAAAACTGCATCAACATATTTAAAAAAAACAAAATGCAAATAAAGACAAGCAGGAAACCTCTATTTGTTTATTACAGAGTGAATAAATATTTGAGTGGCTGAAATGATTATTGAGATAACTTAGGAAGCTGTTGCAGGTTTGTCCACTACTTTAGGTATCATTGTAAAATATGGCAAGCCAAACAGGCTACATGAAAAGAAGTAAAAATCCCCTTTCCCTGTTGCTGGAAAAGTAGCAAAAATTTTGTATTGCTTTATAGTATTTAAAGCTTGTGTGACCTTCCCCGCCCCTCCTCACTGAGCACCCCCAGTGGGCCTCATCACTCCTGTTTACCAAAGGAACGCATTGACTTCCGAGTGCCTTTCAGAAGTGAAATACCCAGCTGTTAATGATGCCTGAGATTAAGTGGAAGCCAATTTTTATGAAGTTCAGGTTTAGAAATTTCTTGCTGCTTTATAAACTTCACAGGCATGAAATATTTTAAGATTGAGTTCTCATTCATTTCCAGTGAAGGGGAAATAAGTGTCTTGGGACTGCACAGGAGGAGAAAGAAGTAGTAGGCATGAATGTTTTCTATTTTCAAATTAATGTTTTTCTGACTAACTCGTTCAAATGATTCCTAATGCCTTTTAACCCAGATTTCGATTATATTTCCTCTCCCCAAGGTTGTCATGCAAAGGTAGTTGCAGATACGGCAAACATCCCAAGCGTAGAAAATAAGGTGTCAGGTTTACAAGGCATCTTGATAATCTTGTATTTACCTTCAGCCTTTGTCTGAAGCAAATGTTCTGGTCTGAAGGGCAGCACCGCTAAACTCCACCTGTGCCCGGGAGGTTAGGAAGATGGGAGCAGGCTAAGAAAGAAGCACAGGGCTTTTGCCATCTTACTCCTTGATTATTCCCTTAGATCCTTTTCTCAGCTCTTCAGGTGTAACGGATTCCTACCTCAGGAAAGAGGTATGCATTCATTTTGATAGGCAACAAGTGTATTTTGCAGTAGACAATAACAACATTGCACTGCAGAGGAATTTAACGAGGTTATACTTTGGGGAACAGTATAAAATAAGTAAGGCATATAAACACTTCTCTTTGTGAAAGTGGAGAAAGGCGAGAGGTCAGTTGTGTAGCTGGTTCAGTTGCTTCCCAGAAGGACGGGGTGACGAAGAGCACCATCTCCATTTGTGAGCTGTGAAATTCATTCCCCTCTTCCTTTTCTCCTCCTTCCAGACTATAATGGCTTGAGCTTAGCTTTCCCTGCGCCGCGGTACGGGACACGGCTTTCATCTCCCGCCTGGAGAAACGACTGTGGGATGGAACCACGGCAGCAGTGGCTGAACAGGCTGCAACTCAGTGGGGCATTTGATTAGTTCCTGCCATACCTGCATGGTTCTGGCTGTTTGACTTGATTGGGGGCCTACCAGGGTACTTCGGAAAGGTTTTCAAGGGCACCGAGATGTTAGATAGGAAGACAATTTTATTGAATATCGTGTTATAAAATTCTAGATAAACATTCTGGGTGAAAAAGGCGCAAGAGGCAAGGTTTCTGAGGGAGCTGTTATATTCTTGCAAAGACCACACTGGGTGGGTAATTCTTGTAACTCAATGCATTATGACCTACTCAGCTTTTAGAATTTAATTAGTGGCAATATATTATTGTCAAAGTAATTAAAGCTTTGCCTTGATTAAAAGTGGAATTGTTTAATTAAAAGAAAAGCCTTGGCTAACCTTAGTTTTGTGCCCAACTAAGATAGCCTGCATCAGCTAATTTTCTGCATCTTTCCCCTTCAGGATTGAAAGTTCGAGAGGTGTTCATCAATGTCACGAGGCAGCAGGTGGAAGATTTTCATGGGCCAGAAGATTACTGGTGCCAGTGTGTTGCATGGAGCCATCTGGGGACCTCAAAGAGTCGGAAGGCATCTGTCCGCATAGCTTGTGAGTAGAGCGAATGTTCTGCTGTGCTAGGTTTTGTAAGGTATGGAAACATCCTGTTCTTTTAGGGTTAAATATAAGTGGATGCTGGTAAGGTACTGCTGTCCTTGTAGGCCCTCCCTCTGAGATACTGTAAGACTATCACAGAAAGCGTGCCATGGGTTTTTTTCAGAGCTCTCTTTTATTTTAATGTGGGTTGATTGATTTGCATTTACACTCAGCAAGTCTGTTTCAGAGATTCTGGATTGCATATCCACAGTGTCATGACAACGCAATGTAACAAAAAAGGTTAATGCAAATTGAAGATACCCTGAAAAGTGCCCTTTTGCTTCATATTGATCGCAGGAGTCTAAAAAATACAAAAAACCATTTAACAATTTCTGTCTTCTGTACTTTGTTTAAAAAAACTGCAAGAATACATTAGAAACTTTTGTAGCATGGTATTTTAAATCTGGTTTTCAGTGTTGAAGCACATCATTGGTTGTCAGGTATTATAAGCTGTGGGGAAAATGAGAAAATAGCAGGAAAAATTGAATAATTCCAGTCAGTAGAGGAAAAAATATCTTCCTTCCTTTCTCTGAGGAAATGAGATACAAACATCCTAAACAGAACTAAAACTGCTAGAGAAATTCTGTCATTTCTCTATGGGACTAAGCATACATTGTTTAGAAAAAAAAGAAATGCTGTTCATATAGATATTTATAAGAGCCACTACTGAAGATAATAAAATCATTCATAAGCAAGGTAGGTAGTCTTCCACTTTAACTATGTAGTTGATGTGAAATCTAGATCAGATGGTCATTCAGAGAAGTTAAAGTGGCTTAGGAAAAATTTCCTTCTTGTAACAAGGTGGAAGTAGTATTGTTGCACTTCATCCTTTCCCCGATCTCTTGTGAACCCGTTTCCTTTAAATCACCAGTTCAGGTCTTTAAAGCCCTGCTCCCGGGAAACGACAGCAACAAGCTGCCGAGTTGGGAGAAATGCTTCTTGGAAGGAGATGAGGAGCAGCAGGAAAGGGCTGGGGAGGCTCAAGCGAGAACCTCTGAATGGTAACTTTATCAGGCAGTGTTCTAGCAATTCTTGATAAATCTTTTACTAGGATAACTTAAAATAAACATCTGAGATAAATAGTAGGACAACGTAGCAATTCCTCGATTTTTATAAGTGACAGCTTTTTTTTTTGTTGGCTGATTTAGTTGAATGTGTAAATATGTATAAGTTCAATTTTTTATTTTACGGCATTAACTGTCATAACATTGAATGAGCTAATAATTCCCCTGTATTGCTAAGCTGCTAAGGACTATTATTCTGAATTGAATTTTTATTGACTTCTCTCCGCACTGTGATTTCCCAATCCCATAATATGGCAATATGAGTAAAAATCAGAATGAGCAGAAGCAGGTGGAGCCGTGTGTTGGGACTTTTAAACCCATCACTGTGGTACCGGTTCTGCAAACCACATCCCCAGCTGCCATCCGTAACCGCAGATACCGTATTAACCTACAGGCACTCCAGAGAGGGCTCTTCCTTTCTGCTCTGCGTAATGAACTGAGCGCGGCTGAATGTTTTGCCTGAGAAGTATGTTCTGTACTGGCCTTTGCTGTCCTACTTTTGCTTGAAGCCATGGTTTTTTATGAAAAGAAAGCAGTTTTTGAGTGCAGAGACGACAGGACTTGTTCGTCCAGACAGAAAGAATGAAGAGCTGCCAACAGATGTCTCTGAACCACCCCTGTGAGTCCCCAGGGCTCACCCTTTCCTGGACCTGTGTCATCCTGCCTGTGGTGCTGCTTAACTTGGGGTGTGGATTTCTGACGTAGGGAATACCCTGTGGAGGACTGGAGATGAGAGTGGGTAGCTCCAACTTGTGGTAGCGTACAGAACCCATAACATTTCCACAGCATCTGTCATTGTGATGTGTAGTGTGATAGTGTCAACTTTTTTTTTTCTTTCTTTCCTTTTTTCTTCTTTTTTTTTTTTGGCACTTAAAGCCTAGAGATTCTGAATTGTGAGTCAAGTCCAGAGCATTACAGCACTTTATATTTCTGTGAAAAAGCAGGTAAGTATTTCTTTATGGTAGTGTGGAATGCAGGGAAAATGAAAAGATGGATCTTACTCCATTTTTCATCCTAATAAAGGCATTTGTAGGCACAACTGCAGCCTAACTGTTAATGAATGACTTTTTAAATAGCGTACTGGAAAAGATATTGGTTATCTCTGTGGAAAAAAAATATCAACGTTAATGAAGAATCATAAAAAGGCGAATACATACGCTGCTTGCATCTTTCTCTAGTGATCGGCTTGCTAAAATAAGTCTTAATGTATTTTATAAAATATATTAAAGTGTAACTGATTCAGAGCCTCTGCTGTTTAAGGGGGTGTATTTCATGAAGTGTAAGCAATGGAGAAAATTAAATCAGTAAATCCACACTGTGGAATTTGAGACACTGTTTGAAGAAAATGAGTGTGTCTAATGGAAACATCCTAACTCTCAAAGCACATGTAGTAAGTAACATTCCTTCCGTTTTGTTTTCCTTTCACAGCAAGCAAAACTTTACATATTCACGGGCGTATCTGGGATAGGTCAGTGTTATTGGATATGGGTTTCCTTTGCGTGCTGCGGCCACGTCAGTGTGACTGCAACAATATGCCCAGTTTTTTATCCCGAATTCTTAGCTTGGCCATGGTATCTGAACTGAAGCAGTGCTGTAATCTGCCAGTTGGGAACAGGTGGAATTGCTCTCAGTCCTTTCCTCCCTTTCCCTACAGCTTGCAGTATGTAGGCGATCTAAACAAAACATATAGCTTAGAACATTTTATAAAATACCCTGGCACTCATCTGAAGTAGCACAATACTGGGAAAATTATTCACCCAGCCTTGGATTCATTCAGTTGTTCTAACAGCACCTCACAATACCCCGCTGTTGCCTGTGCATTTAATTCTCCCTTTTGGAAGGGCGACGGCTTGAGAGGTTGAACATACAACTGGAACCACAGAGTTTGTGGGTTCTAAAGTGGATTGTCTCTGTAGCCACACACAGATCGTTTCTCAAAGATGGAGAAATAGAAACACAACTAGAGACGACAGGGTGTCTCTGCCTCTCATCTGGGGAAGAATTAGTGGCTCTCAGTTGTCTGTTGCTTTATACACAGACTGAAGAGAAGAGAACGGCAAAGCGATGTTGTTGCTCACTTCTGCAGCCTACATAGCATTGTCTGGGGAGGAATGGCTTTTGGAGGTATAATGAATTATTGCATTAAACTCTGCAGATTTACGGAAAAACTTTGAGCAAGACCCACAAGGGAAGGAGGTTCCTATCGAAGGGATGATCGTTCTCCACTGTCGGCCACCTGAGGGAGTCCCTGCAGCCGAGGTGAGGCTTTGTGCAGTGTCACTGCTGGGCGCTGGTGAACAGTGAGTCCTGTCTCAGATAAATTTGCTAACTCTGTGCTAAAAACTTCCACTTTGCTTATTCCTTTCACCCTGGTTCCCCTCTTTCCACAAAACTAGACAGACTTTCTAGTAAAACAAGTGAATGTTTATTAATAAAATGCCCCAAATCAAGTGCAGAGTTATAGGAAAAAGTCTGTAAGCAAGCAAATACAAAGTGAAATGAAGTGTGATGTGGCCACTACTTGACTGCAAAGTATCTTTCTTGGCTGTGTAGATATATCTGACCTGCAGTCCTGGGTGGTGTGTGTCAGCCTCGGGACCTGGGAGCCCGGTTTTCATGGCAGAACGCTGCCTTTTCCAGACCTTCAAATTCTTGTTGTCTTCCTCCTTCCTCCATTCTCCCTTCCAGACCTGCTGCTCTGGCTTTCACTCTCTCCAATGTGTAAGCACTGTCAGAGGCTTCCCAGTTCCAGCCAAAGCTGTTTCTTGGATTCAGCTCTCTCTCACCCACCACGATTTTTTTTTCTCTCAGTTCAGTTCCTAATGTTCAGTTGCCTAATGTACACTCACAGCTTTGTGTACTCCCTGTGTCTTGTGTCACGCTGTGTGCTCACTGTAGGAATGCTCTTTAACGTGGTGAGGGCCCTCATGCCTTCCCTAGCAGATTCTAGTATGCTTTTCTGCATTGACTGTTTTCTTAGCCTGAAGAGTATGCTACCATGTATGTCAGTTTGGTTTTGTTACTAATTGTAAAAATATAGTGCTTAAAGGTGAGCAAAAGGTTTTCAAATTTTTTACTTGAACTATATAAAATCTATGTGTTTTCTTTGCGATCAAAAGAAACAAATTATGATAGGTACAGTTCTACCCTCTGAGTATGGTTTGCTGAACTGATTGCATACATCTGACTTTTACAATTTCTGTATAGTTAAATAGCCAAAAATGCTATCTTAGTTGGAATTCAGCCATTAGGGAAAAAATGGTTATTCTCAATCAACGCTGTTTGAATTTTACTGAGAATTTTAGAATTATTTGAACTACACTGCTTTACACTCAACAATTAAATAGAATATCTGTCTTTTGTGAAAGTTAGGAATTATATCCAATGAAAAACTGACATTTCAATTGCTTTCTACAGATAAAAATTGTAGAGTTCTCAGTAAACCCTGATTTACTGATGTTGATTGTAAAATTGTTACTGCTGCTAATAAAGCCTGTAAATCTTAACAGGTCATATTTGCTTTGGACAATAAAATTTCACATAAAGACCAGCATGCAAGGGTAATTCTATGCTCATCAAGGTACACAGTCTACTGGAAATAATTCAGTGTCTGTAGAAACTGGGTACCAGATTCAGATAAGTGATGGCCCTGGTTTATGGCAGTAAGCTTGAGGTTATAAACTCTTTTGGTATTTTCAAGTTCAAGATGACCTGAGCTGTTAAACATGTGAATGAGAAATAACAGAGATAGCCAGTAAGTCTTGCTTAGTAATTGCTATGTGGGTACTGAGAAGCGTAGAAGGTTTCAAAACCCTGTGCTGGCAACAAATCTATGGTTCTGGTCCAAGAATTTATTTCATTAGAGTTTGGATGAAGCCCTAGATGAAAACATAAGGCTTGAAATAACTACGGACAAAGAAGCTTGTCTTCTGTTTCATTAGATGCAAAATAGATGCTAATTGTGTCATTGTTGGGTTTTGTTTGGTTGGTTTTTTTCCAATCCATGCTCTGCGTGGTCCTGGAAATGCAAACTGAAAACAAAATGGATAGGAGACTCCAGCCCCATTCATGTTACCATGCCAATATCTGTCGGAATCCCCTGGGAAGATTTTGATTATTCCATCAAGTGCAGAAGTTCAGGAACATTATTTTCCCAAAGAGCAGACATTTCCTCTGCTTGCCATAGTCACAAGTTAATCTCGCGATTTATTCCTGACAATGGCTGTGAATGACTGATACAGTCAAACCTCTAATCATGCAGGGCAGCTCTGTAAGAGGCAGACACTTTACAACTGGAATGAAATTTAAGTTCAGCTCAATTATTTATGTCAGTCTGCCCCATTATCAAGAATATAAATCTTCATCTCTGGAATTGTTTTTCTGCAGCTTAGAGGTGCTGAAGATTTCTTAAATCTAAGGATAGAAGCATTAAAAGTAAATGTTCTTGATCTACACCAGAGCTTAATCTGAAAAATCCTGTCATTAGTCCTGTAAGAGGTGGAAAGCAGGGATATTTTTTAGTGATGACTGACATCATAATTTGCTCGGAATTACCAGGAGGAAGAGCCTTTCTCTCCCACTATTCCTTCCCACGTTTCTAGTCGCTCCTCAAATATTTTCACCTAAGTGATTTTAGCCGCTGCTAATGTTTCCTGAAAACTGAGTGGATCTGAGCAGTTCTTGGTGGGCAGAGATACTCGTTACTAAAGACATCAGCATTTCCCAGGCATATTTATGCCATTTTGTGCCATCAGTGGCAACCCCTTACTGTGCTTTTGTGCAGGAAAAAGTGTTTAACTGACTAGCAGCATTAGGGGTCCACATGTGAGAATTCCCGAGCTGTCAGCACAGCCGGCATCTTTGCCAGCGGTGCCTCTCAATACTAATCCTTTTTATATTTATTTGGGTTTGGGGTGGGACAGCAGGGATGACAGAGATCATACAGTGATGAAGACCAAACCTCACAGAGAGATTCTCTAGAGAGAATTCCTCTAGATCAAGTTTAGTTTTGTCAGGAGAAATTTCTGTTTCCACCATCTGTTCCAGAATGAGTAAGGCTTCCGTATCTCGTCACCAATAGCAATGAAAATACACAAATTAAGTTTGCTTATATGTGTTAATTTCCGCACACAATAGGTATAAAAGGAGTTAGGAGAATATGGTTTAAAGGTTTGGATCCATAGTTTAGATGTATCTAAACTGTATATCTGAAGTGCATATACCTTAAAACTTGGCTTGTGTAAATTAATTTACAAATAATGGAAGCTCATATGACATTGTCAATGCTCCGTGTGCTCATACAGTTCAGTTTCAGTAAATAGTCGTTAAGCTGAATAACACATTAGTGAAAGCAAACAGTCAGGGAGGATTACAAATAAAGAACTAATTCAGCTTTAATGTTATATAGGCATGAATCAGGAGCACCAAATCCTGCTGAGGCAAGCACTGATTTTAATGCTGCTTTGAAAGGCACTGTACAGTCTTGATTCATTTAGCAGCAGATTCCAGTTGCTTGTGTCAGCTAGGTCTCAAGTAAAAGACGTGTAAAGGAGCATCTCTCCCAATCTGTATTCTCTCTGTAAGAACTTGATTACAGTCTTCATAGAGCCAAAGTCCATCTCTTGTGCATGAAATACTATTGAATGTGCCTGATTTTTCTACTAATAAAACCTCATGTGGCAACAGCTGTCAAGAAAACTCAGTAACTGAGGTATTACCTGTTGTTTTACCATTTTGAGGAGTTTAGGCAGCCTTAGCAAGTTACGGCACCATTTTGAATTCTGTGTGGGCAGGATAAACACCTGCCTCTAAATGTGGCCACATACCATCCCTGGGAGCACCACGGCTCTGCTCCTGGAACACGCTGCCCCTCGGTTTGCACCGGCTCCAGCTCAGCTGCCTTCTGCCACCCTGGAGCCCACCCTGCGCTTTGTCTCTGCAGCCTTCCTCAGCGGGCTTCCCGTCTCCAGAGTTTGCCTCTACGAAGAAGGGAGCGTGTGAAAATTCTGCACGTCTCTGCTTTGAGAGGTTGCTGAGGGCTTGGGGCATTCTGGGTGCATTGCCACAGCAGTACGGGAGGAAGAAAACACAAATCCTGACACTAGGCAGACTGGAACAAGGTTTTAGATCCTCTTTGTGTGCATTCACATGGCAAGCAACGCAGAGCTGGTGAGCAGCTGCGCTTGCAGGCATCAGCACCCAGCCCAAATAAATTCAGTTTTTTATGAGTTAAACATCAAAATAAAAAAGAAAATCCAGCATTTAAGTAGAGCATCTGATAATCCCCTGCTGTGGCAAATGTTGATTTAAATATAACAGAGTCTCTGCTGGCACAGGCTTGATGGGACCAGAGCCATTTCTTTCACTATTGATGCAGAGTTGGCCTAGGGAAGAGACAGTTCTGGCTTTCAATCCCCACAACAGATTCTCCCCATAGATAGGTTTATTAATTGTGTGCAATAGAGGCCTCATTTAGCTTGGAGCGTACGCAATGAGGCGGTTGCTGTATGGTACAGGAATCTGCTAACTCTCGGATGAATCTTTGTCTGCTGGTCACTTTTGCTGGGCTGCCAGGGCGTACCTTGGGCTCGGATCTCTGGCCCCGGTTCTTGTCTTGCTGAGACTGTTTCCCTCCAGGCCTCCTGGAGGAACTATTTCTGATTTTCATTGGCTTGATGAAAAGAGGAAAGGGAGAACTGAGTTCTCTCAGAAAACGTGGAGTTGAATATTGAGTTTGCCAGAGCAACACCTTTAGCCTTGCTACTGATGATTGTCCGCATCTCGTCACAGGACTAACCTTGCTCGTTATATACAGCTTGTTGTTTTGGGAACATTTGGAAGAAATTTGTGAAGGGAAGAATGGCTTCTCGCTACTAAAAAGACATTTTGAAAAGCAGCGTATTTGACAGTGACATAATACATGCTGCATTTCTTCGAGCTGCATTATCTGCAGTCTGACTCCCGGGGACCCTTCCTTCGCACACAGACCTCTGTGCCCGCGGCTCAGGCAGGTCCGGGGTGGGTGCGGGGCAGCTTGGCTGAGGGACTGTGTGCCAATTTGGTCATTGTGGCACCTTGGGCTGGCGCATGGCTGCGTGCCGGGCTCCGTGAGCTCACATCGCCCATCGGTTCATCTCTAAAAATATATCAGATGTATCCAGAGATTTTTGTCCTAGTGGGCTGCCAGCCCCACGTATGAGTAGCCTCCGCTGCTATTAGAAGTGCATCATGTTATTGAGGTAAAATGCTTCTCTCTTTTGGCTTGTATTATCTTTTTTTGCGGTGCACAGTGCTATATTTTCTGTATACGTGTTTCATGCTTTTTTATTGTTGTTGTGCAAGTTTATTTTATTACTTTGCATTATTCCTAAGAAGATACAGCAGTTATTCATGGTGCTCTCCTTTGTCTCACACCAAGAAAGTATTACAGTGAGTTTAGATGACTTCTAGAGCACATCCTTAACCTATAGCCTTGCAGAAAATATACTCTGCATTCAGCTTTGGTCAGGCTCTTCAGTCCTGTGTGTGGCTTGTACATGGCCTGAGGTCAGCCTGGGAAATGTGAAATGAAGACTGGCTGGAGCAAATTAGGTATAGCTTCGCCCATTACAAAAAAAGAGCAAACGTGTTACATAGTGCCTTATGGAGCTCAGGGGTCTCTCCGTTTACTTTACCCTCCCCAGCTTCTCAGATTCTCAGGTGTTTTCCCTTCATTCATCTCAGTCCTGGAAAAAGGTGTCTCAAGAGGCAGCAGCAGTCCATCTTGGGATCACGCAAATAACATTACGCTGAAGCCAGAGCTTCAGTGTGGGGTTCAGTCAATAAGTGGTATAGATTGATTTTGCTTTCTGTTCCTGTAATTCTGATGTTTTTTAGGCAGTTTTCCATTTTATAGAATACGATATATAATAGGACCTGGGGGTGTGGGAGGAAAGACATCAAAAAATCCTCCTTTTTGCTGCATTTGACAAGCTTGCTGGTCTTTGTGTATATGCTGACTGTTAGCATTTTCAGTTTCTCCTTCATTCTGTGTAATATTTTCTCCTCCTCCCTTCTGCATTTAAATAATTCTTCTCTAAAGCGTATACTCTTTGAGGTCCTATTTCTTTTGTTCGCCTCCAGCACAAAGCTGGCTTCCCCTGGGGCCCCTATGGGCGTGAACCAGTATTTGCGTGGTTCGGGTTGCAGGGCTGGGAAACTGAAGTGGGATTTTGCGTGTGATGCCGTTTGTAGTCTGATGATAAGAGTTCTAGCTGCTACCGCATTACGTAGATTCTGTAACCCTTTGCATGGAGGAGTTAAACATACCTGGGCCCCTGGCCAGCCAGGCCGGCTGGGCCCCCAGCTGCTTCTTCCACATCTCAGCTTTAAATCGATCCACAAAGTGCAAGGCAATGGAGATGCAAGCTGCGAGTTTCTAAATGGGTATTAAGCCCTCATCCTTGAGAAATACACGTTGTACTGCTATTTTCTATGTATTACAGTCCTGCCATTAACGTGATATAGTGCTGTTCATACCTATTACCTTGACTATATAAAGCAACTTTGGTAAGATTTCATATCCATAATGCTGGCAGGTTGGTAACCCTAATCATACCTTAGTGTTTTCCTGTACTCTTGCCAAAGGATATTTTTCTTTCTATTAATTTTAAGAACGTACTGAGCACTGGAGTCGCTGCCTGTCAGTGACACAATCATTTACTTTCAAAGTGAAACAATGAAGAATGTGGACAACTTGATTCTGTCATTTTATGCCGCTCCATACCAGCTTAGGTGTAGCATCTGGAATCGATATGACTAATAGATCCTGGTGGTTTGCGAGAGAGTCAGCAAACAGAATAAATTATAACATCCTCTCTAGCTCATGGATGGTAATTTCTTCTCGCTTTCTGGTTCTTGATAGTCATGAATATTGCACTCCATGACTGTTGTCAAACCAATCTGGAACTGTAACCTGGAAAATACTTGGTCAATATCTGTTTAATTAAGTTTAGGATAATCTTTGTTCTGTATGTTCTTCAGAGAGTAAAATAATTATTTTTGGTGTAGGAGCAAAAAAGTGCACGCTTTTGTAGCTAGTAATCTTTTTAGACAGGTGGTGTGGTATTTGGAGGCATATTACTACTAAATCTTCCACCAGTGACAAAAGGGGTTTGAATTTCTCAAGCTGTCATAGGTTGTCCTTGTTTAATTCTGTGGACTTGATATTCAGGTTTTTAAATGTTTCTTTAATTGGATAGCGAGCTTCCATGTTCTGTGCTGAAATTAACCATCAGAAGGAGTTTCTGTCACCTTCTTGAGACCAGGGCTTAATGTGAACTTAGTATGTCTTAAATTTGAAGAAGGGTGTGAAACTGATACTCCTGTAAAACAGAGCCCCTTCTGAAACGGGCATTGAAAGGCAGACAGTGGGCCTGGGGGGAATTTAATAAATTCTGTCATCGTTGATGGTTACAGTAGATCTATTCTGTTTCTTAGAAATGTCAGTCCCTTTGTATTGAAGTGCCATAGAAACCATGATATTAGAGATAAGGGTTTATAATTCTCAGGCTTTCAAATAAATAAAAACAAACCAAATCTTTAGCTTTACGAGGCTCTGCTTATCTTTACTAGAGCAATGCTGCGGTGCCTAATGTGAGACCTGCGGGTTTGTGTTGAATACAGTATTAGCTCAGGGGAGCCGGTTTCCAACTAGAAATGCCTGACGGGTAACAGTATCGAACTCCATTGTGATGCATGAGGTGCAAATCTGAGCAGAAGTTGACCTTAAAATTTATTCTAAATCCCTTTTATTATAAATAAATACTCTCTGAGACTAAATCTCTGAATAGCTCGTATTTGAGCATTAGTAGCGACTTGCAGCTCTTTCTACATCTACGCTCTGATTTAGTGGTGGGTTTTTTTGTAATAAAAGTGCAGCTGTTGTGCTAAACTCTTACTGATGAATGTAAACTTGTGTCGAGTGCTCTGCAGAGGTTTGTGGAATACTCAAAAATATCTTTATCATTTAATATATGCATATATTTAAGTTTTAAATGTGCTGTATCCAGTGATACTTTTTCAAATGTTTAACACCGATTTTGACGTTTTAATGGACTGCTGTAGATGTTCCAGTGAATATCTGCATGAGTTCCGATGGTTTATTTACCACTATAGCTTTTAATGGAAATGTAAAATCATTTCTCTTCTGGGCAGTACATATCCCATTGCAAACGCATCAACAAACTGTGAAACCCACATAAAATTCAAAAGCTGCAAGCGTTCCAAAAGCAGTGAGAGTCATTGCTGCCTATTTTACATAGGCTTGTGTATTTATGGGACTTGCACGCATACAGTAAAATGTAATATGGCAGGATAATGGTATTGTAGTAAAACACTATGGCAAAAAAGGCTGGTGAATTATAGTCTTCAATGAATCTTGTTTCTAGTTATAGAAAACAGAGTATGATTACTAAATGCAAACAGCATGCATTTTATACAGTTAGTTATAGATCTTGGGTCTTGTGTCTGGAATATCAATATTTGCTTTACTTTTAAGGTACATTAGTTACAAATACAATAAATGTGTTTCATTTTTCACCAAAGACATTTCACTTTCAAGATTGAGCTCGGGTACGTGCAATATATCTCAATGATTATTTATCTACATGTAAGCTCTTCTTCCCTATAGACTGGTTTTACTTTTAAGCAACCGCTGCAGCCAACGTTCACATTTTTAAAATCATATAGTTACAGGAAGCTGTAAGAAATGTAACAGTTAACTTGGACATGACAAAATTAGATGACATTGCATTTGGAACAGTGCAATAAATTCCTTTTGCTTTGTGAAGGAATTATGCGAATTCTTAACTCTGACTGTTGGTAAGGAGAAATGGGTTTCACCGTTTCAGAAGCCCGACTGTTTCTCTGCAGTCGGTTGGCAGCACGTACGCCGTTAACACTCCCAGGTCTCTGAGGCACCCTCAGACCTTCAGCCTGCTACTGAAGCGTTACTCCAAACTGGTAACGAGGAGTATTGTTTCTGGAAAAAAACTGGTCATATTACAAATCCAAGTTTAACGGTGATTGCTAATGTCTCTAAACAGATCCATTCACCTTGAAATAGTCCATGCTGTATTCTGATGGTTAGCAGGCCAGACTTCTAAGTTATAACGGTATTAAAATGTTTAATAAGTTCTTCTTAGGTGCTGCGCTTACAGTAGGGCGTATGTAACCTTCAGGTCATTTGGGTGACAACCAGCTGACAAATACAAGGTCTTAAAATTCAAGTTGAATTGGTATGTATACTCTATGGTATTGCTGTTTACCCTTGCTATTATCCCTTTAAAATACAGATATTCCGGGGGGAAAAATCTCCTATTCTGGAAAGCAACATGTTAATGACAGTTCATATCCCACAGCATCTCCTGGAGATGTTATGAATTGCACAAATATTTGACTTATGAGTGTTGTCCGTGTAGAATTGTATGTAAGATCAGTTTTGGCATAAAGTAGTAAAGAATTACACAGGTACCACTTTGGAAGTCACTACACACATGAATGCAAGGAACATTTCCCGAGTCAAGCCACATTGTGTGAATCCTTGAACAGATCATGATTTTTCATAGACTTAATTGTCTGTCTTTGGGGAGTGACGGGTCTGTTAACTACAGCACCGCTTCCGGACTGAGGACCAATTATTAATTTCCCTGGGGAAAATAGGTGTTTCTTACAGGTACGTACATCGTTACTGCTTTTTTTCTGTTACTCCTCTAAGAATCCAAAGAAATTAGTATTTTATTATTAGATGCTATCCAACAGCATACATATGGTGAAAAATGCCACAGATGAAAGCAGCAGTTACTGGGCTAATGAAACCGAATGGCTGCATGCGTGGACAAAGCAGTTTTGAACCCACTTAGAACATAAAATTCTATTGAAGAGTCCTTACAGATTTTAGAGGTACCTAATTACCTTCCCTTTAATCTCCACTTATCAGTTCTCAACATACCCTACCGAATGAAACAGAACAACCTCAAATTGTTGATTCTATTCTCCTGAAACCATGGGGCGGCTTACTCGTAATTGGTCATTTAATTATTCTAGTAATTTCTTCTCCAGTTTTATTTGCTCTGCATTTTAAAATTCCGCCATTTCTCTCCATTGCACACAAACACACAGAGACACAAATGTGCCCTGTTCAGTTCAGATTTTTAGCTGCTTTTAAAAGCAACTTCATCATTTTCATTTTTCATACTTTATACTGTTATTCTGGATAATACATGACGTGCTGGTCTGGACTGATTGTGTTCAGAACATGACATTAATAATATGTAGGGCCTCTTTACTCTATAAAACATCTGCTCAATTAGAGCCTTTTTGTTTAAGCCTGTGACTGCTCCATAGAAGAATGGACAACACAAAAACAGAATCAAGGTTTAGTGTATTTTATATGCTGTTTCATCTTTGATTAAATCTAGTATTCATTCATTCCTTGCCCTTCATCACCTGTCTTCTTTGACAGAAATGTCTGCGCCAGTATTATCTTTGTCTTTTTTCCTAAAGTACTTCCATCTTCAATGCCCTGAATGTTTTTTTCACTCAGCCTAGATCATGGATTAGGAATTAGAGCAGCAGTTGTAATACACAGAGTGCAGAGCCTGGAGTGATAACTCTGTAGAGGTTCAAACAAAGAACAGGTTTCAAAGGCAGAAAAGGCTTGTGATTATCAGCGCTTGTAAAAACCACTTTAATGCTATTGCTCAATATGCTAAAATAAAAAGCCTTAGATTTCACAGTTATGCTGTGTAAGTGGGGAATAAAAAGGACATGGGTTTGCATAGAACTGGTAATCTTTTAAATATGTTACAGACGTTTTAGTGGGTTTTGTTAGCTGTATCTATTTCAGGGCAGCACAACCAATTACATGAATTGGGATACCTGGTTGTGCAACTGAGGTTAATGGTGAGTTCATTTTTTCCTTTGTGCTTTGTTACAATCACTTTTTTTTTTTTTTAAATTTTATTGCTAAGCTAGTTAAGATTGAACTGGATATATTTTGGATGCTCTTTTATTGGGCATTGGCAACTCTGAAATCTTATGGAGAGCCCATCTTGTCAATGCAGTGCTTTTTTTCTCATGTTTGTCCTTGTTTCCACTGCAGACAGCTGACAAAAAACAAACATCCCTTTTCAAACACGCCTGATGAGCAAACCAGGTCAGCCAGGTGTCCGCATGAGTCACACGAAGCTGGATGCTGCGCCTCCGCATGTAGTAATGCGTTTGAAGACTTTGACTGTCTTGTATTGTTTTAAACTGTAGTGTTAACAAGTGATGTGGGCAGATACAGTAATGCCTTTGGAGTGTTTGAGTCAAGGGGAATTTCTAAGTGGCTTCTTGTAGGGATGCCGTGAGCATTTTTCATGTAGTCAGTGTTGCTGCCTGTTTTTCAGGCTCATCGTATATAGGAAATACATTGCATTATACGCCAGCAATCTCAGGGAGTCATAGATTTTATATGATCTGCGTAAAACTAACCTATTTATTTGGACTCTCTGTGTGTTAGATCAATACTTGTTCTCATTCTGTAATACAGGTGTCACCTAAATTTAATTTTCACACCTGTACCGAAGATGTAGTCTCTTTGACTGGACCAGTCACGCAGCACTGGTACGTCTACTGGCCAGAAGAAATACCCAGTATATCAGTGTTGTGGAATCCCTGCTTCTGGTATGTTTATCGTTTAGTGAAAAGATAATTAAGTTCCAAGTGAGCATGTTGTATGGTTTACCTGGGAAATCAAGCTCAGAGGTATTTAGCATGGTTTGAACTCCTGTGCTTTCCCGTGAGCGTGCAGAAGTTGCAGAGAGCGCTATTCCCGTAGCCAGAAGCCGCTCCAGCCTTTTCATTCCCGTTCAGAGCAGCCGCTAGAGAGAGGAGGCAGCACTTACTCTGTATTTCTTGCCTTCTGCCATCCTAATGTGCAGTTTGAGACTTTATGCCTCTCTTCATATTCTGCCACTGTGCTCTTGGATTGCGTTAAATCTGTCACTTCATTTTTTACCTGTACCTTTTTTTCACCTGTACCAATTATTTGAAAGAATGGCATTTGTCAGCTCGCTGCTTCTCTCCTTAGTGATATCTCCAGGTGCCTCTTTTGCTGATTTTGTACATTTTGCAGCTATTGGAAGCGTCTTAGTCCCTGCACATATACCCTTTATTTGAAAAACTCCTTGGATGTTCACTCCAAAATGAGTATATGTGCTGGATTTCATGCCAGCAAGTGAACGGTGTGCTGTGTTTTCCTCTAGTAGAAAAGATGTTTGTTTTCCTTCTGAGGTTTGACTTGTTCTAAGTAAATCAGTACACCCAGGAGCTACTGAGGTCATGAAATAGAAATGCTGGAGCAAAACACTTCTGAATTAGGTTGCTAAAATGAGAAGGGAAAAAAAAAAAGTGAGATAACTTTGTAGTTCCTCTGAATAGATAATTCCTTTTTATAAAGACATGTGCTTTGGGGCTTTTCTTTTTGATGTACTATTTTGCAGTGGCATCTATTTTTCTGGTACTATTTTCAGAAATGTTCTTAATTTTGAATGCTTGAACATGAAAGGGTAAGTTATAAGACTTTAACATTATGTTTATAATTATAAATAATAAAGGTAATTGTGTGAAAGAGTCCTACAAGGATTTGTAAACTTTACTGCGGTCTACGTTTTGGCCGAACAAGATGGTTGGAGGCTTCATCAATCCTGGCCTATTCCTGTTGTGCCTAAAGGTCTTGTTTGTTTTTCCTGTCTGAAGGTTAGATCTTCAGCATGTTCAGCAGTCTTCTCCTGATACTTATAACTTTATAATAGAAGGAACCTGCTGTATTTCTGAGTCTGTGAAGAGCACGTAGCACTTCTGCACCATACTCTCATGTGCAGCTGCTTTTATTTCCTTTTCAGCAGGATTCAAGCTTCAGAATTTGAATGTTGAAAGCAGAGGTTTGTAAGCCAAAGGACTGAATCTATTTGGTCGAAGGCTGTATTATGTTGGTGTATCTACATACTTTTACAAAGACCTGACAATGTCACGTGGGCAACTAGAATTCCAAAACATGGTATCTTCTGCTGAGGGAGTGGGCAGTTGTGAAAGGAAAAGGTCGTTGAGGACACGACTGGTGGCAGAGCACTTCTCAAACCTTCCCGGTTTCATGCATCCAGAACCAGGCAGGAAGGACGTAGGACATCTTCAAAGCTCCAGAGAAAACTTCTCTTAGAATTGGGTTTGTGTTTTTTCTAGCCAAAGTCATTCAGGATGTCAGGAGTATGTGGTACAGTTTGTGTTGGAGTAAAAGGAAGGTGCGTGGAGAACTGCAAGGAGCATGGAGTGAGAGAGGGAACGATCTGCGTCAGTTCTAGACTGAGTGCAGGTTCTGGCTGAGTGCTGCTGCCAACCAGGAGAAAACCGTCTCCGGGCACAGCCTGCGTGAAGTAAAACAGGCTGCAGTAGCGATTTTTGATCCTCTCACGTTAGCGCCCATTTTGCTGAATTGAGACTGTCGTTCCAGGCAGGATCATATTCATACTAGTGTGCTGTCTGCGCAATGCTCCGGACACTCAGTTTTCAGAGACTTGGCCCTTTCTTCTAAATTTCCTTGAAAGCAATAATCTGAAGGATGGGTAAGGGTTTTGTAATGCCATGCGGTGAATTTTGCTCAGAAGCAGTTAGCAGTGCAAGAGAAGAGAGCTCTTTATTTGTACTCTTTGTTTTCAATTACTGTAAGCTTTCTGTGATGATTTTCTTATCTGTAAGAATATGGTATAAATGTGATACTGCCTATCAGGATGCCATGTTAGCAAAACACTGTAGACATCATTTCCAATGATCTTATCTAAAAATGTTTCTTCAGTGTCAACTGCTCTTGTAATTACTTTCCAAATGCCTGTGCACTGCAAAACAAACAAAGCCTCACTGGTGTGGCTCCATGAACGGCCTCCCTGGAGCCTTTATGGTTTGTTTCTTTCTAACCACCCTAATTCCCAGTACTGAGAGACATAGGGTGTGCATTGCATACTTTTAAACCACGATCTGTGGATGTATCCTTAGGTTCTGAGTTATCTAGAAAAAGAAAAGCTCTAGATGAGTCTTATATGCTCACTATATTGCTGAGCTTTATAGTCAAGGGACTAGGGATTGAGTTTCAACTAGATCATTCATTTCTGCTTACCATAAAATAATTGAAGTTAAGTCATTTGGGTGCGCTGCCCCACTAGAAAAGTACCGTATAAGCCCACATAATAACCTTTGGATTTATCGATGCTGATTCACTCACGAGGTAAAAAACAGTATTCCAATTAATGTTAGATACTTGTTGTTTCTCCAAAAATAGGAATAAAGATATACTTATCTGGGGATCTGATTATATCTTTAACAATCAGACAATGTACCATTAGCAGTGGCATATTTAGCAATGAATCTTTCTATCAATGTTTTAAAATAGTATGTCTGAGTCAACTCCTTGCCCACCTTTAGCATTGTAATTTGAGATATACGTACAGGCTGTCACCTTTCCCATTATACTTAGTCAAAAGCGTATTATTATTTCGTTTTGACTCACCCCCTCCCATGTTAGCCATTTTCACCTCCTCTGGATTTTTCAGCAATATGAATTTTTGGTTGTGATTTTAAAGCACGCAAACAAAAACGGTCACTTCATTGTGAACCAGCCGTAGCTCAGAGTGCAAGCTGTGGCGCACACAGTGCCAGGCGTGAGCATCAGCTCTCGTCCTTCCCTCGCTGTGGGAGGTTTATGCGGCAGGTACTCCAGCTGCATGCCGCATACACGGAAATAATAAGAAAGAAAATGTGCATTAGCAGCACGCAGCACTTGAGTTTTCAGATGATCCCTCTTGCAACAACTGAGTGCGTCTCTTCAAAGAGAAGGTTCCTGTGTTGCCTTCCACAGCACAGCCCACAAAAGCCTGGGTTGATTTATGAGTTAGTCTGTGCGTCAGATTTATGTAATGAGATTATATATTCAATCTAATGAAGGAAAAATATGCTTACCAGAACAGTACGACATCGCTGTGATTAAACGATTCGGTAACAGTATTCCCTCAGTGGATTAATTTAAAAAAATGCAGCAGGTACAGTTGACCTGCTTCTTGTGTGTTGCTAGCGATAGGCTGCTAGCAAGATTTATGGGTTTTGATCATGTTGATGAAGTAACTATGTGATCATAAAGGTAGATATGAATGGTTTGTATCCAGCAAGCTGGCTTTTGTTTTTTATTAATCTCCCACAATGATTTATGCTGATGGAGGCTTCTCCTACTTATTTGTTTGAGTCTTAGGGTAGAAAGCAAACTAAAACTGTAACAAAGATATGCTGCCGTCTTAATGCATCACTGTAATTGGAGCGCCTGCCCTGCCTCTCCTCATCCATTCTCACCGTAACATCAAGGAAGATTTCTCCAGCTTAGACACACTTGAATTTTTAGAAACAGGAGTTTCATGCTAGATCTGAAAGGAATTGAAAGGAATGTATCTTGCTCTCTTCCACTAAACATTGTAGGTCACTGAAAAAGCCATTTTTAATAAGGCTTTTAAAGACTGGGGAATATGAGACCTAAATCAATGATAAGGTAGAAAGAGCTTTTACTAGCCAGAGGCCTGAGCTGATTAGCGTTGAGGGGAGAATATTCATAAAAGCTAACATCAGCCCAGCGATAGTCTCCCCGGGCTTGCTCTGGAGTCAGTGGAGAAAGTGTCACCCTGCTGTTAATCGTCATGTGGAGGGGACTCTATTGCAAACATTCTCAAACAAAACTTTTTTGTGGAAACCAGCTTCAAATATGTTTTCTCCTCCAGTTAAAAAAAAAGCTTTCAGCGGCAAATTAGATATTCTAAGTTTTAGAAGTCCTCAGCCTTTTTCGTCCTTCTTTTTTAATGCTAAGCCAGATTCTAGAGGGGAAAGTATGGTATCGACTAGTTCTTTTGTATCTATAACAGTGGTATTTTTGTTCTTAGGGAGCCAAGAGCTCAAGTAGAGATGCCTTCTGTATTATTTATATTGAATTAGTTAAGTACCTTCGTGGGCAACAGCAAAAATGGTGTTGGAATCAACTTCAAGATAATGTTCACTATTCTGCAGTTGTCATTACAGCAGCGTAAAAGGAATTAAGATCCAAAAAGGTGTCTCTAAGAGACCTATTTTAATTACTTTCCGTCAGCTTGGATAGCTTGGTTCTGTCAGGTCAAAATTTCACGTGCAAACTTTATTCCTCTTTATTGAAAGTTGTGGGGAAGGATTGTTTAATTAAAAAAAACCAGATGATGGATATGTCAAACAGGTATTACAGACAAAGAGACGTAAAAATGGACCTACGTTCCAGATTATTTCTTGTTACATTTTCTTTAAATGGTTCATGTGTCAAGACATGTGTCTCTTGCCTTTCTGCCCCCCAACAGTTGTTTTTGTCCTCTGTGTTGTAGGAATCTTTACATTTATCTGTAACATAGAAAGGTATTTTTAACAGCTTCACACTGGACATGTTTTTTGGATAGCATTTACTGCCAGATACAGAGTTCTGACCCTTGCAAAGTTAGAGCTGCTGTTAGTAATGACAAGACAACGTACACCTTCAGCTGCAGTAAGCAGATGTAAGGAGGAGACAGAGAAAATTGAGAATAAAGAAATCAGAACAATAAAATGCTTGAGAAATATACGAGCCACTGACAAAAATGTGGGGATACAAAGCACGTCCTCGCAGGTCATTGGTTTTAAATTAACGTCTAGTCAGGTGTGGCCAAATATCTGAGAAATATTTACCATCACTGTCACTTGTAAACTTGCTCTTTGGTTGTACTCCGTTTGCCGCTTTTGGCTTTGTCTGGTTCACAAAAAGCCAGTGCCAGGGAAAGGGTAAGGTATCAGAGGAGAGACTTGTGTTTAGTGTAGTTATCGGCAGTCCCATCAGCAGCAATATGCCTGTTTATTCATTGCATTCTCTACCATACGTTCTAGACACTAGTCTGTTGTACTTATATTTAAAATATTAAGTGAATGTGGGACTGACAAAACAGTTATATCCAAAAGATGAAAATAGTGGCTTGTTCTCTAAGAACATAATGGACAGTGGTATTGGCTTAAAGGAAAGTTAAGGACGTGTTTACTACTCTCTCCATCTGAGAGAGCAGGTTTAAAATCTGTAAATTGACTACGCTACAAGGAACAGTTGTGCTGCCCTAAGTCAGGTGTTGACCTTTCCCATCTTAAAATCATGAAGCGTTTATCTTGCATCAAGAAAACAACTGATTCTCTTCAAGAGAAGCTGACATTCTAACCATATTATCTTTGATACCTATGTACTGTGGTTATTGACCACATGAGAAAGTCAGATGTTGTATTTAAAGGGTGGGATAGTATAACCTAAAAGCAGGAGTACCAAGGTCTTCAGTCTTCTGACCTACAAAATTATCGTGTGTGCCCATAAGAACTCTGAGTTGTATTGTTCCTGTTGGGTATTAAATCTATTTATAGTCTCAGACAAGAAAGAACAGAAAACTCAGTCATGGGCAGCCAGCTCTCAGGATGTTTAAATTAGATCGAACAATTGATGAAGAACTCTTAGTGCATCAAATCATTTAAGGCCTGTAACTGATATCTGACCTACTGGCATCTCCAGGGTTTAAGTGATGTTTGATATTACAAACAAACAAAAAAGTAATTTCTATGAGTAGGAACTCAAAAAAAAAAAAAAGTGAATTCTATGCAACTAAGAATATTCTTTAGTCTTACAGGAGGTTTAACAGCTCTATAGCCTCCCTCTCAGGTTTGGCAAAGGAGCAGTAACGCCTAGCCAGAAGAATGTTATTGCCTCACGGGGAGTTAGTCAGCTTTTCTCCTTGAATTGCCCAGGTGATGTCTGTGCAAAGGCCTAACACAGGGCCTCTCAAAGAGAAATAAAATGTTCCCAGTGACGTTGCCATCAGGCTCAAAAGCAGCTGAGATTTCAGGGCACTGTAGCAACCTTTGCCAGCGCCTTCCTACAGGCTCCAACTCGGCTGCTTTCCTGCCTCCATCAGTATTCTCATGGCTATTTGTGAGTCCCCAGAGTGCCTGAATTTGCTGCATGGCAACTGGAAGGTGCGTGTCCGTAGTATCTGAGTGGATACATACACAAATACGGCTGACGCGCATACGTTATTGACCTTGCACACAGGGAGCCCAGCGAGACTCCATCACCTGCAGCAGCTCCACCAGCGGTTGTGCTCCTGGCATGAAGCTGACGGGCTGCTTTAATGGCGTAAACAGCAGACAGAAATATGGATGAGTTGGGATAAGCTTTATTTTTAAGGAAAAAGAGTTCGCTAACTCCCATCGGAATCTACCTAGGATATGGTGTATTTAACTGATTTTACTTTGATAATGCTGTAAGCTGGTCTTTGTTAATTGCTTTCTGTAATTGGAACAAATTTATGATTATGCTAATTCAGCTGCTGCCACCCAATATGTAGTGGCTGAGTTAATCCATGTCTGCCCCTGCATTTCTTTTGTAGATCATTACGTGATTAGCCTTCGTTAGAAATTGATGGGGGTATTTTAATTCTGAGCAGATTTAATTTCAGGCAAAAAAAATCAGATATCTTTATATAAATTTATGGTTTATTATAGTAGTTTTTAAGTCTAGTTCAAGATAGAAATATTTAAGATCTTCAGACAGACTAATTCTTAAAAGTAAATGTATTTCATTGTGTTACAAGCAACTGTATGACCTCCACTGATGATAAAGTGAGAGAAGTTAAATACTAATGAGTTTTGAGTCTACCCTTCGGGTGTTGCAGGTTGGCCCTTCAGAAGCCCCTGCCTCATTTCAGTACGGAGACATGGCGGGTTTCTTTGGTGCCTTTATTTTGCTTGAGTGGTTTGTGCCTGTATTTGTGTGCGCGCTGAATTTCTCCAAAGGTCATATCACTGCAAGTAAGAGCAACCTTTTGTCATCGTGAATCCTTTAAATTTATCATTTTATTCTATAAATTCATCCCTTGCTTCTCCATCTTTGAAAGCATTCATCTGCTGAGGCAAAGGCGGTGAATGAGTTAGAGTAAGTCTGTTTTTTCTTCAAGGGCGGGGAATTGGAGCTGAGCATTCGCAGTGCCATCAGGCCTCCAGTTAAGGAGCAAAAGGCGACGCGTGCCCCTGCTTACAAATCATCTTTTGATTGCACATCTCTCAACACTTCGGTGTTTATCTTCTGTCTGTTTAATGGCCTCCCTTCACCATGATCATCATCCTTTTAAATGCTTTGCGTTAATGTAAATGTTTTTCATTCACTAAGCCTTGCAGTCCTAGACTCGGTAAAGAGTGGATCAGTTTGCACTCCCTGCTGGAAAACTCACCCCAAGCGCTGGTGTAACAGGAGCGAGGACCTCAAACCCTCCCGCTCCCCCTCGCAAAAGCCCCTGACCTGATGAAAGTGAAAAAGCAAAATTTTATATATATACTTGTGAAATAATGAACTCTAGTAATACTGGGCATGTTTGTCATTTCGTTGAACATCAGTGTGTTTGTCATTACTGCACATAAAGTGACTTTAATTCTGACTGCGGCCATTGAATTTCTGTCACTTGATTTATGCTAGTGCTGCTGTTCCATAATTTAAATTGCATTCCTAGTTTCTTTGCTGAAACCCCCTCTGATAATTAATATTAAAGTTAACGGCAGAAGGGAAACGGAATAGTAAATGGATTACTTGATTGTTCCTCATCTCACTGAGACCGAAGGGAAATGTAATACTTCCAAGAGATACCGTGAAGGGACGGGCTCAGCGCTGCTGGAGGCAGTAGGGCTGTTTGGGCCCCGCGCCAGCATGTGCCTGGCCATCGGCGCTCGACACCGGTGAAGGTGTCAGACGTGTCGCTCGGCTCGGGGAACGAAAGGTGATGAGTTTGAGTGCTGGGCTGCTTCTAGCAATGGAAATGAGGATGCCAAAGGTACTGGGTGTGCTGTGCTTGCTCGTGGCAGAGCAAGACGGCATCACCCTAAGGAAAGCAAATGCGGGGAGCCGGGCTTTTGGCGCGAGGTCTCCTCTGGGTTTGTCTGACCAAGGGTAGCTGCGCTGGGCACGGCCCTTTGCTGGCACAGGACATGGCACAAACTCCCCCTCTGGAAACTTGCTCTGAAACTTGCGCTGCAGCACCCAAACTCAGGTGGTCCCAAAACTCTTTAAACATTTGGGAAGGAGATTGTTTAAAAAATAATAATTAAAAATAGAGTTAAGATTTGAGAAGAAAACCAAAACGAAACAGCATTATGGCAGAGCTTTATAAGAATGAAGAAATAGACAGGTATGTCTTGAATGCTTAATGTAAGCTTTGATGGTGGAATTCTGTCTTTGCTACCGTTTTTGGTTAACTGCAGTTTGAGGAAAAGAGTACATAGAGCTAAAATCTTTTAACTACTTTCAGTATGAAATGTATAATGTACTTTGTGCTCAGGCAACACCTCTTTGGACAGATGTGTAAAATAATCACTTTAATTCCACAGTCACCGTGTAGGATAAGTGTGCCAGAGACCCAGATTCCTGTCGAGGTGGGTTCCCAGCTGGCTGCTGCGGTGCCGGGAGCTGAGCAGCTCCGCGAGCGTCAGTCACACACCTCCCGTCCCCAGCTACCCAAAAGGAGTGATGCTGCTGGAAGGGGAACCTGCTGTCTGGCATGAAATCTAATTGGCTTTGATGGTCAGCTTTTGCAGATTTGTTTATAAACTGGAAAATCTACAAATTGCAGGCCATCTGCGCAGAACAGTGTGCTAATGAATGCCTGTGGCTAGCAAATCCATAAGCTCATTACCGCAAAGTTCTAAGTCCTTCCACAAGTTCCTAAACGAGGTTATTCATCTGAACAGAGATGAGAAGGGTATTTGACTTCAGGGTGCAGCCACACCTCCTTCAGGTCTAGAAAAGCTATTAAAGTAGCTCACGTTTCTTTAGTCTTTTAATAGTATGTGTTGATTCTGCTTCTATTTTAAATTTTTCAGTTCTGTAACAGCAGCTTACTATGCCTTAAATATGATATATTTTTTTTTAATGTTTCAAGTAGAGAAATGCCTTGCAGATAATTCCTGAGTCTACTCAGAGATATTTCCGAGCAGCCAGGGATCAGGTTAGGAAAGCTAAAGCCCAGACAGAGTTAAATTAGACGAAATAATAAGACGCAATTACATAAGAAAATTATTTCAGGTTAAAGCTCTAATATTTACGGTGAAGAGAACCAGGAGGTAAATGAAATACATTCAACTAGAATGATCGAGTATTTCTTATCATCATTTCTTGATTCCTTGGATTAAATATTAAAGCCTCCTAACTACCTAATACCACAAGGAAAGTGTGATTAATTATTGTTCTCCTTTTTTTTCCTATCCTCTTCTTCCTCATTTTTCCTTCCTTTTCTCCCAGTAGAACAAAAGTAATGTTTCCCTCATAACCCCCACCCTTGCAACTCTGAACAAGCTCTTTGCCATTCTCTGTTATTATTTGTTATTTTATTATGTCCTGGCATTTCATTTGGTGTGCATTTGTTAATAAGCTCTAAATAAGGGTCTTCATAGCAGGAATAGTTTATTTTCTGAATTTGTGAATGTCTGCCTTTTTGGGAATCCCATCCTAGCTTCATTTTTATATTAATGTTTATAATAAAGATTTCGTAGGGCTACGAAGACGATTAGGGGATTGGAACATCTCTCTGATGAAGAAAAGGTGAAGGATTTGGGTCTCAGTCTGGAAGAAAGACGACCGAGGGGGGATCTTATCAATGCTGATAAATACTTCAAGGGGGGGTGTCAGGAGGATGGGGCCAGGCTCTTTTCAGTGGGGCCCAGGGACAGGACAAGGGGTGACGGGCACAAACTTGACCATGGGAAGCTCCATCTCAACAGGAGGAGGAACTTCTTTCCTGTGAGGGTGGCAGAGCCCTGGCCCAGGCTGCCCAGAGAGGTGGGGGAGTCTCCGTCTCTGGAGACATCCCAACCCCGCCTGGACGCGTTCCTGTGCCCCCTGCTCTGGGTGACCCTGCTCTGGCAGGGGCTGGGACCGGGTGGTCTCCAGAGATCCCACCCCTCCCATTCTGTGATTCTGTGATCACAGTGACATTTATTAATGAAATCATTGGAATATAATTTTGCAGATTTTCTGCTTCCATCTTTCTTTTCCTACTTCATGTTCTTCTCTGCTCTATCCCTCTCCAGGTGGAGTGGCTAAAGAATGAGGAGCCCATAGATTCCAACCTGGATGAGAACATTGACACCAGAGCAGACCACAACCTCATCATCCGCCAGGCACGTCTGTCTGACTCGGGGAACTACACCTGCATGGCCGCCAACATCGTTGCCAAGAGAAGGAGCATGTCTGCGACAGTTGTGGTGTATGGTCAGTGAAAATGTGATAATTATGGAAAAACTTAAATCTGTGTGCTTTTATTGCTGGAGTACTTTCTGGTTTTAACATACAACTGGTTCTAAATCAAACGGCAACCTCGTTCCTGTTAGGATGAATTTCCATTCTGTTGCTCAAGGCTGAGCTCGTGCCTGCTTTTAGAGCGGTTAGAATTACAAGGTTTTTGTTTGTGATGGATTCCCAGGAGTTATGTCAATAATAACAATCCTTGCTCCAGATATTAAGAAGATCCAATTATAAGCTAAACCACATAAATAAGCCTCCCTATATCAGGAAACCCTGAAGCACGTGCCTAGGGAGGTACATAAAGGGCTGCCTTAATTGGATCTGTGGTACTGCAGTGCCCAGGCACCAACTAGTGAATCTAGATGTTACACGTAACAGGACAAAAGGGCAGAACCGTTGCTTCATTACCATCTTCTGTTGCTCTCCATGTTTGTTCTACTGCATGTGACATTTTATTGGTAGAGGCAGCTAAATTTCTAAAATTAGCTTCTAAAATAAAGAAGTCTGGTTTATGATTTAAGTAAAGCATATTTTATGAGAATTGAGGTGCCTGCTTTTACCTCCCTCCCAGACTCTATCAGTCATTGCACTTAGCATATTACTCTTCCAAAACAAAAATCTGTGTTCTTTGACAGCATGGCCTTTATGTAGTTGTGTGCTGATAGGTAGCAATGCTCCTACTTCAGCTTGGAATTTACCTGTAGAATGTAAAAACTAAATTCTGACTTTGAATGAGATGATCTGATCAGATTTGCTTGATGTCTCTTGGCACACCCAGCGCAACCTCAAGCATGTTTGTGTTTTGCAGTTAACGGAGGCTGGTCATCGTGGACTGAGTGGTCAAACTGCAATGCGCGGTGTGGCCGGGGCTGGCAGAAGCGGTCACGGACCTGTACCAACCCTGCTCCCCTCAACGGAGGTGCCTTTTGTGAAGGAATGTCAGTGCAGAAAATTACCTGCACTTCTCTTTGCCCTGGTGAGATATGCACAGTCTACCAAGGAGTAACTTTAAATGTCACACTTACGGGAGAGCTCTTTCAGTCTGAAATGCCAGGTAGACAGTCGTGCTTTGAAGAGCCCACTGAGGTCAAAAAGGAAATTGGAAATACCTGCATCCTTGTTCAGACTACAGCTCAGAGCCTCATGCAGGGTCTCAGCCCTAGTCACAAGCACCAGTGGCCTTGATCCGCCAGGTTTGTCAGTGCTTTAACTTACACTGAAGCTAACTACATACTCAATAACAAAACAAAACAAAAGTATTTAGCTTGCAAAAGTTTGCTTTGAAGTATATTAAAGCTTTTTTGAAGCATATGAAGCTTTTGAAATTGAGCTTATACTCTACGTGGAGCATGGTGTTACTTCTCTAGACACTGTACGTCTTCTCAGTTGTTCACCTGAAACCTCCCTTACCTGATTTTGGAATTGGTATTTCCCATGCACAGCTAAGGAAAGTTAGTGGGATTTTTTAAGAGACTGTGTGCCTGGGGTCACAGCGTAACTTGGCTGCATTCTGGCAAATCTCAATTCTAGCTTTTATGAGTTTTTAGATACAACATGTCCTGAGCTGGGATTTAAAGAATTTAATATTATTTGTATATGTCTCTGTGTTCATCTGACTGTTCTTCAGTCTGATTTATGCATGAAAAAGAAAGGGAGCTGTGGAATCCCTTCTCACTTGGGACAGGGCAGAGGCAGCTGTGAATCAGTCAGCAAAGCAACGCATCGATCCATTGTCTTGCTCAGGGCATCAGCCAGAAGTCTAAAAGGTCAGCGATGCTCTTTTTGTAAATGTCAGCATCATTTTCCTGGTAGGAAAAGGTGTGGCGCCTCTACATCAGCCTGTTTTAAGGTAGAATTTATATTGAAACATTAGAAGCTAATAGCTAGGTGGCAAAGGAAACGTTTCCTCCCGCAGTCTTAATTGACTATATTTGCAGAATGTTGCTATTTTAAAAGCTTACATACTGCATCCTCAATTTTATTATTTATATATTTTACATATTATACTGCGGGATTTTAACTTCACATCTGATAAAACCATATTTATTTCTCCTGAAAATTATACTTTGTTTACTTGCTGTGACCTGAGGAGAGATACGAAACAAGTATTCTTGGTAGGACCTCTTAACTACACCGGTCGGATGTACAGTGATGATGCTTGTTTTTCCTTCCTCCCCATTCAGTGGATGGAAACTGGGAGGTGTGGAGTGAGTGGTCTGTGTGCAGTCCAGAATGCGAGCATTTGAGAGTTCGGGAATGCATTGCACCACCTCCAAGAAACGGCGGGAAGTACTGCGAGGGCTTGAGTCAAGAGTCAGAGAATTGCACCGAAGGACTTTGCATTCAAGGTGAGTAACAGTTGGCACTGAACTGCATGTCGGAGGTATGGCCTAAAATGCATTCTGGAATCCAGGTAAGGCAGCACATCTGCCACACACCCGTGTCAGTAGAACTCTTCTGGCTGAAATATTACTGTGAAAAAATAGATTGTTTTCAGAGGGTTGCATATGTGAAGTTTGAAATCCACAGTGGTTTCTGAGTCACTGGATTTGCGTAGCATGTACTTTACCTATTAATTATCAGATGATTCTAAAAATCCAAATAAAGGTTTTTTGCAATGTGTAATTATGACCACCTGGTAGAACATATTTCACACATTGGCCGCCTTCTTCCTCTCCTTGCAAGTGAACTGGCAAAGCACCAACATGAATACTCATGGTGCAAGAGCTGAGTAAGGTCAAAGTTTACTCTGTTGCCTTTAACACAGGAGTTAAGTAAAGGCAAACCTACTCTACGGTGAGTCCCCTGTGAAAGGATTTGCCCTTCATTAATGTCTGGAAAGCATCTGGCGTTTGGTAGTTTCTACTACCAACAAACAACTAGGAGCCAAGAAACTCAGCCCTGCAGCTGCAGAGCTGCAGAACACCCGGGGACGGCTCCACAGGCGCAAAACAAAGAGGAAATTCTTAAGTTTCTTCCTAAACTGAATGCTGCTCCCCGTGATACCGTCACCTCATCACTTTCTAGCCATGAACAGCAGCCATGGGAGCAATCAGGAATGCTAGGGCTGCAAGATGCAAACTGAAATAAGTCTACTATTAATTTTACTTTTAAACAGTGCTCTTTCTTTGTTTCTATGGTACTGCATTACCCTTCCTTTTTCATCTTTTGCATATATGTGTTCACATTATGCCCAGCAGTCATTTTCTTCTTCCACCAGAAAGAATGTGGCTATAAATCCTAAGCCTTGTGCTCCTGACCATCCCATACGTGCCTACAATAGCGGAAGTGCCTGTGGCTTCCCCCAGGTGTACCCTCCTAGTCCTGACTGGCAGTTCGAGAAAGGAACAGCCACTGTGCCCAACCCCTTCTTCAATGAAGGACATGTAGTGAGATGAGGAAACTAATTTTCTAAACAAAATGAACTCCCTGAAATTTCTAGTAATTTCCTAATGGCAGCTAGCATCCTGTATATTTATTTATTCAGGCTTCAGAAATACATATATCTCAGCTGAGACATTAAGTTAAGTTTTTGTTTGGTTTTGGAGGGAGGGAATACCTAGCAGTCTCGCTGGGTCTCTAACTACTTAAACTTTCCAGGGTTACAGAACAACTCTTCAGCTCCAAGGCATCACGTAGTTAAGCTTCAGTGTTTAAAAGGACATAAATGAAATTCAAACTTTTTTCCTTCCCCATGTTTTAAAAAATAACTGGTGAGAATTGTGAGCCCTGCAGCTCATTCAGCTTTTGAGGCCCAACGTGGTGATCACACGGTGTTTTCTGAGGTCTTTCTCCTCCCTATACATTAAATGAAAGCCCTTCCCTGCAGATGGCTTGTTAAATCCAGAATCCATTCATGTGTGCAGATTAGCATATCCATTGGAAGACTGTCAGAAGGATGCATTGAAAGGGGCATGAAAAGATGCAGCTGAGGTCTGCGCACGTTTGTGACAGTCGTGAGCTGACGTACCATCTAGTTGGCTCCTTCTGTGGTTCTCACCAGAGTTAATAAAAGGGGGCCCTATTGGGGTCACTGCTTCCTGGGAAAGCCGTAACCACACGGCAGGCTGGTAAGGCTGTCCTACCTCGAGTCAACGTCCGTTCATACTGTGGAGTTACATGTCAGTCCTGTCTGTCATCTCCCGTGCTGCGCTTATGCTTTAGAGGTAGAGGAACAAATCCAGTATTATGCTGACTTTGGTAGCGCGTGGCCTGGGGAGGAGCTGTGGTTGTGAAGCACTGAGAGTCACGATACACGTTTTATTTGATGGCGATGGCTTCATTCTGTGGGGGAAATCACTGAAACTCCTGGACCCTTGTAGCACAGTTGGTTTCGGGTAAAGATTGGGCCTCTGAGCACTCTTGGATCAACAACAAGGGATTGTATCACACGAGCGTTTCTCCAGCTGGTGATTTCTCCTTTCTTAGCTCCTCTCTCTGAGGAGTTCATCCAGACGCTGTCTACTGGCAGGTTTTAGAATGTCCCCATCGTGCTCTGTACAGTGGTGAATTATCACTTTAATATCAGTGCGAGTCCTTCTCAGGTGTCACAGACGTGGAAAGACACAGACGTGCTGTGTCTTTCAAGGACTACCTCTGGTACTTACTGCTAATTCCAGGAGGACATTTTCAGGAACTATTCTAGGATAAAGCCCTCTGAAGCTTTTTGTAAGAACGAAGGTTTCACGTATTGGTCAAATGAAGTCTCTCTACCCATGCTACTGCACATAGAGGAAAAGGGACTGGGTGTTTGGAGTTCTGTTCACACACACGTTACCAGTGCAACTTTTAATTTTTTTTTTTTTTTTTTTAAAAAACGTGTCTTGTGTTCCCTACAACATGACTGTTTTTCATAGTAAGAAATATAAAAGCTGCCTTGTAAAATTCTCAAGAGTGAACCCTGTCCATGTTGGTGCATTCATTCAGCGTTCAGTGCCTTTACTTGCTTTGTAAGTGACTGCGTTCTCTTAATGAGACCTTTAGCCCCAGTACAGGTTACTGGTGCTGAACTCCCAGGCTTTCGGGATCTCCATCTGTATGGCCCGCAGCTCCAGGGAGAAGCTGGTGTATGAGTTCCTTCAACAGAAAAAGGAAGGAGGTAGGGTGTTCACTTGGTCTCAGAGGGGGTGTGAGGAGGGACTGGCTTTTTCCAGCAGATACAAGTGTAGTAGTTTTGGCGGTGGAAAAGCAAGCAGATTGCGTTCTGAAAGGGCCTGCAAAGAAACATCACTAGGAGTTGCAAGAAAAAACTTCAGGCTGTAAGGAGCCTGTTGCCAATTCACCTTCCTTCTCAGAAAACAAAGTTTAAAAAAAAGACCCCCCCATGGCAGTCATCTCACTGATTAGAGATATGCAGATAATGCAGCCAGAGTATGTATTTTTTCTGTTATTAAATGTAATGCCAGGTAGTTACATGTAACTGATCTCCAGGTATTTTGTGGGGAAAAAAATCTGCTGCAGTGTGATGTGGCGTTGGGCACGTTGTCAGTGTCACCCCGCATATGTAACAGCCCTCGCTGGCTCCGAGGAAGCTGGGTAGTAGTACCAGAGGCGGGTGGAGGCGAGTGATCTCAAAGCTGTCACTGTTCGGTGAGGAGAGCGGAGGTCAGCTCTGGCCTGACCCGCTCTTCGTGTTTTGGATAAACTGGGCGCCTCCTGCTGCGATGGGCAGCGCCGGGGGGCGTTTGGTTCTGAAGCTGAATTTCCATCTGCGTCGGACAGGCTGAAGTATCCAGTGTTTCTTGTTTCCTTTATCTTGGAGAGTCATCCTGAGACTCCTATATGGGGCGTGCTGGATGTAGATACTTGTGTCAAATTATTTTTAGGACTGTAATTGCTTTCTCAGCTAATAGGAATTGATGCAATTACCCTATTTTTTAAAAATCTTTTTCCTCTGTTCATCTTCCAATATGTACCTTTTCTGCTCTGCTTTTCATCCCATGGGGCGTTGTGAAGGAAATGTGGTACTGTGCTACAGAAAACTAATCTCTTGGAGGTTATTTACCAAGCACAACTTCTTAACTTTGTTCCTTTGCAAGGCAAAAATAGAAATGAAACATTTCTTTGGTTAACAAGTAAGAACTTAAATGAAAGTAAGGGTGAGAAGGTAAGATGCCCGGAAAGCGTAGACCTGATTCTGAACTGGCAGAAAAAATACTAATCCTTAGCGTGAATTTTCAAATTTGGAGTCAATAAATTAAATGGTGATAAAATAGGGTCTACTCTCTGGTTCTTTATTCGGTCCCTGAGAGGAGAGGCTGGGAATGACACAGAGCTGACACCTTTCATGCACAGGAACATCCTTTTTCTCACTGAGGTTTTTGATTTTCTGGATGGATCCAGATAGTCTAGTCCTTAACTGAGGTGCAGCTGAAAGTGCTTTTCTTTCAGGGAATTTCTTACAGCACTTGTAACAATTGAATAGATACAGACTTATATTCAGAAGAAAGGTGGAATTATTTTTGGTTTTGATACATATGAAAGATTGCCAGGCCTGCCGAGTTGGGAGAAAAACAGAGATTGACTCAATCTGAATGCAGAAGGTCACTTTGGCTCAGGATAGGCCTAATAACGTACTAGTTTCTTGCATATTTGTTACTTCATTGTTTATTCCCTACCAGAATGCCCTCAGTGTACTTTTCCATGGTGGATTTCTCTCTGTCTTGCAGAGGTGAAAGCTTTTTCTTTGCTTAATAAAAGAAAGGGTTAAGTCGAGTTTTTTTTACTTTTATCTATTTGCTTTAGATAGTTTTTATAACTTCAAAAACTATTGATTTCTTTTCCCAGTGCTCAAAAAAAGAACAAACAAGTAGGCCATAAGCAGATGAACTACAAACATGTTTTTACTAATGCATCATAAATCAGAAATAATTTTAGTTAGGCGGAGTGCCCAAGGGACTCGGGGGTGGCAGAACTGATCTGGAGACGGTGTGTGTGGAGTGTTCCGAGGGCAGCCCGGAGACAGCCCCGGCACCCCCTGCACAGCAGGAATTCCTCAGCAGGGTCTCGGGAATGGCAGGCGCGTTGTGTTCCCTCCGGAGCCCTGTGCTGGGGCTGCCCCCCGCCGTGTGTGGCTTTGTTGCCCTGAGCACCCGCAGAGCCTGTGCTCCTGCACCCAGATAGAGCCTGCATTTACGCACCCATCGACAGAGCCTGCGCTCCCGCACCCACAGAGATAGAGCCGGCACAAGCCCCAGTCTCCCGTTTGCTAAAGATGACTTTTTCAGGTATTAGGTTATAAAGGAGAACTCAAATGCTTATTATGAGGGAGACAGAAAGCCTCATTTTTGAGAGATGCACTACTGTATAAAACCTATTTTATAACATATTTGCATATGTATGGTAGTACATTGATTATGTATGTTCTTTATAAACACATATAGATGTCATTATTGGTGTATATTGTACATCTTTATCTTTTATAAATTACTTTTTAAAGTGTCCATCACTAACCTTTCCATATCTCAAACACACAAAGAAATAATTAATTCTTAACTTTCTTTGCCAAGTGATCTGCTTCAAAGTATTGAACTTCCTTATTGCTGAGATGTATAATATTGTAAATAAAAGCATCCAATAAAGCTAACAAATACTTGAATTAACCAAGTGAGAAATTACTGCAAAGAAACATCCTGAAAGAGATTTAGAAAAAAGAAAAGATGAAGGCAAAAAATATGGACAACATAAAATATTCATATTGTCAGCAAACAAGGAGAAAATGTTTCATTTATAGAGCTAGACAGAAGCGATACAGGAAATAGATATGCTCCATGTAAATTTATTAAGTGCAACTTTCTCTCTCTCTCTCTCTCTCTCTCAGATAAAAAACCTCTTCATGAAATAAAATCCCAAAGTAAGTTATTTTTTTCTCTTGTAAATATGATTTTTCTCATCTTCTCTGCCATTCTGTTTTATTTGTTTAGGAGCTAAATAAAACTGAAGGGTATATGAAAGGCTTTCACATCTGCTGAAAGCACCTTCATAGCAACTTTGTGATCGTAGGTTTTTAGACTAAAAATAGAAAAGTGACCGTTCTTTAGTAATTTGTGTCTGAGTGGGAGCTCTTTCTACAGGAATGCTTAGCTTGAAATTGATCTCTTGAGGACTTGCGATTAGAGAAAAAGAAAATAATACAGGAGTTTGGCTTTCTTGGTTCAAACCTGCTTCCCCTCCTGGCTCTGTCTGATCTTGTTCGGCTCACGGCGGCCGCCACGGACCAGCGGGCAGAGGGTGTCTGTGCGCCCCCCCGTCAGAGTGTGTGGGTACCACTGACGCACTGCTTCGGGCGGCTTCCACCCCGCGCTCTTTGTTTCGTAGTCTTCCATTGATTTCAGCGGAGTTTTAGTTTATAGCAGGACATTTGGAGTGAACTGACCAACTGAAAGACTTCATTTAAAAAAAATAATAGATTTATAAATACATTTTTGGCTTAATTCCTTTGAAGGGCTGTACTGAGCATTAACACGTGCAATTGTTTATATCATCTTTGAAGACAGATTCTTCTATTATGTATTATAAAGTAAGTAGGTTTTAAGTCTTAAGTATTTTAAGTATTCCTCCAGGATATAGGGGCGTAGGGTGATAAGGTTATTTGAAATTTTAGGGAACTTGGGCCCTAAATCATGAGGAAAACATTTGGAAATGCTGACCTGCACTGTATTTCCTCAGAGCTCACATGCCGTAGGCTGCACTGTCAAAACACTCTGCAGCAAAATTTCTTGCTGACTTGAGCGCAGCCTGTTCCGTTTCAGATGCCAGAGTATTCCTGTTCCCTCTCTCTGACAAAGCAAGAGGTTTAAAGGAACTGGTCGAGTTCAAATCCATGTTATCCACAGACAACTTCATAGCTATTTACAAAGGAACGTAACTGAATAGCAGCAAAAATTGATGCAATAAAAATACTAATCATAGAGGAGCACAGCTACTGTCCAAGATGGCGACAGCTCTCGGTGAGTGAAAGGGGTTTGGCTTTTAAAGCTCTCAGTTTTGAAGATGGTCGAGTTCTGCAGGTGCAGGAGAGCCACCAGCTGCACCCCTTACACCATCCTGAACGCGGAGAAGGCCTGTATGAGAGTATTCCCCCTGTACGTTCCCAGTTCTTAAGTATTTCTAAGGATACACAAAATCAAATGTAGGTAGCTCAGAGATGTGCTGTGGCTGCCTTGGCTGCTTAAGCCTTTTTAATTTTGTCTTGTCTTTGTCTCACTGGAATCATCTCGTTGGTCACGTACAGTTGCTCTGTGTCATAGCTCAGGCAATTGATATGTTTTTATTTATCTGTGCAGTTCCCATTTAATTAGAGAATCTTGAAAGGGAGGGTATCAGTCAAATCGCTTTATTTTCTTACTTATTAAAAAAGTAACTTTAATGGAATTGATTTTAGCATATAAGATACCCAGGAGAATGAAAGGGTCTCTTTGCTGCTCTGAGGTTACAAACACGTAATGCAGCTTGTTGCTGTTCCGTGAATCAGGAACTTGGTTTAAGACTGCATGAATCATCATTGATGCAAAATCAAAGTCAATTATGAAGATAATTGAGAAACAACCTGTTCTACTAGATAACCTCTTACATGATTCTCTGACTCTTGACCCCTCTTCTCAAAGACTGGCTCTATGAAGAAAAGGACTTGGAGCTGCTGAGGGGTCCCAAAAGGGCGAGTGATGGGAACTGGGGCGGATGGGAAGCTGGAACAACCTTTCAAATCTCCCAGCAAACTCTAATGGGAGACGGGGGGAAATGTATGCCCCGCATAGCTCCTGGAAAGCACTTATTGTAAATGAGATAATTTAATCAATTACGTTTCCTAATGTACTAAACCAAATGTTTCATTTTCTGCTCCTGCACATCTTAAATTATCTTCAGGTGCTTTATGAAACTTAATCATAGTTAATAGAAACTTCATTACCATCAAATGTGCTTTCAATGAATGTTGTGTAACAGTGTCAGGAGGTGCAGTGAAATACAGGCTACAATTACCACAACCTTGTATCCTGTGACTGAAAGGGATAAAAGCCCTAGTGCTTTAGCAGAGGCCCTGCCCCCTCTGGGCTGGGCAGATGCAGTTCATTAAATAGTAATTGGTTGACTATAAATGTTTTCTTTTTTAGTTTGGTTGTTTTTCACTTGGTTCCCTTCTGGGAAAAAATAGAAGCAGAAAATTACCCTGTCCCCCAAATGTGCCACACTGTTCTTTTTTCTTTAATTTCTAGTCTCCCATAAAAAGAATCATCTATAAGAAAAGATAGAAAGGGGAAGATATTAAAATTACTTTAACAAAACCTGTTTCTAAAGAAACACTAACATCCTAAATAAAAATTAAAGTCCCCTTTCTTAAGCAGTTTGTTCCATAGGAACAATTCAAAGGAGTACCAGGTCACTCTTGTTTTACTCTTTTAAGATAAAGCTGTTTAAAAATCTACTAAATTCTGAAAAGGCTGTCCTTTTCCTCTGAACTCTATGTATTAGTTACTTTGGGGTTTTCCACAAACACAAGTAACTTAGAGCACTTGTAATGCTCTAAGCAGCTGAATAAGAGTTACTTAGAAGTTTAGTCAGTTGTGATTACCTGTCGTGACATGCCACAGGAGATGGATTTCTTCTGAAAGCTGATACTTGCATGGAAACTTTGTGATTTATTTTTTTCCCCTTCTCAGCAAGTTCTAAGCGTGTTAAAAACAGAAACCTTTTTCAGTATGAGGTTATTTGAAAATTCAACAGAATTTTTGCAGAATTGTTTTCTGGGCTAAATAGCTGTCCCAATAAAACAGATTTCAAAACATTTATTTTGGGTTGAAGGGGATGTTGGAATGTTGTATTTGGCTTGACTGGGAATGGTTTGGGAATGGGGACAGAAGGGATGTTTTCTACCAAGGAAGTTTGAGCCAAGTGGTTTATTTTACGTTGGATTCAACTGTCCAACAGAAAAAAATCAGTTACATTGCCTTACTCACGGCAAATGTCCCATGTGCTCCAGCCCATTCAAGCAGTGTTTATGTACTTGGTTCCTTCGCTGCGGCGACTCGTGGCGTTCCTCGTATGCCGGGGAGCCGGCGGGACCCAGCTCCATGTTGAGCAGCAGCCGCGCCTGCCCGGGGAGTTCAGCTGCCGGGACTTTCATTGTCAGACGTTTCCTTTAGATAAGAAACTGGTGAGCCAGGAAAATGAGCTTTTCTGATGCTGCCCATAGGTACTTATTTCTTTCATCTCAATGGTCTTGAAGTTTCATGTTTGTTCTAAAAATTCAGCTAAAATAAAGTCATCTGACTTTCCGCAGAAAAACATATGCACAACAGAAGCCTCCTCCCAAATACTAATTAAGTAATTTCACTAATTGGCTATTTATTAAATGCTGCATTTAACTTCCTACCCTATTTCGGTACATTGCAGTTTATTTACTGATACTGAGTATTCTGGATTTCCTAGTTATTTTTTGTCACTGTCATTTGTTAGAAATAAATGCACTTTCTGTACTAAGTGCTTGTCACTTGATGGCAGAAGCACCAGATAGCAGGATAACGGATGATGTGTAGGGTGACTACATGATTATCTCTTCCTCTAAACTGGAGTTTGGCATTAAGGAACTAAGGACACACCGAGTGTACTTGCCAAGTAATTTAATTTCATGGTACGTGGTCCCAAATCCCAGAAGATCTGGAATAGCGGGACTGGCTAATTCAATTACATCATATTGCAGGTTTCATTTGGATTCATTCTTTCAAAGCAATGAATTATTCTTCTCTGCTGTAAAAGTTTGAAGTCTTAGAAAACTTGGTTGTAAGCTGAATGCTCGGGTGTGATCACGGGGAAGGTTTGGTTTCCAACCTGTTCTTAACGACGGAAGGTGCTTGCAGGAGTCTGAGAAGGTCGGTGGCATCTCCTCAGCCCCTCGCTGAGCTGCCAGAGGACGGATTGTTCCTTTTTATACTAAAGCTCACACAGAAAATAAAGAGGGGGAAAGGCGAAATCTTCACTGAGATTTTTTCAGAGGGTTCATGACCTCCTGGATTAGCTCCAGAATTCAAACCTAAACCTTACATGTCTCTGGGAGCTGGCAATGGATGAGACCCATGCCGGTCCCTAAAGCGGCCCCCCCTGGCTGCAGTTGTTCCGCGCTCTCCCAGTAAGGGTTGTATCACCATACCCTAGTGATCTCCGCCGGGCTGGAGTGGGAATCGATGGCACACCTCAGCAAGGAGCCGAGCTGTTCAGTGGTAAGCGCTCTGCGTCTGACTGCTGCGAGTCCAACTCTCCCATTTTAAGAAAAAAATCTCTAAAGACCACGATGCAATCCCTAAACCGGTGTAAGCTCACCTGTATGGAGTGATGCATCAGGGAATTTGCTCATGCTTTCAGACGCTTGCTTTTCAGTGTTCCTTTGTGCTCCACTCTCCTGCTGTGATCTGCTCCACATTTATGTCTCAAGCTTTACCTCCCTGGCCACGTGTCTGTGCCCTCCTGTAATCCCCTGTGCTCACAGCCAGCCAGTGCCAGTCGGAACGTTTTCCTGAGTGTTGCTGACTTGGTACCTGCTTTTTCTTCCGTCAGATATTGAGACCGCCAGTGACATTGCCTTGTACTCGGGCCTGGGAGCAGCAGTCATTGCTGTAGCTGTGCTGGTGGTTGGCGTTACCCTGTACAGACGGAGTCAGAGTGAGTACGGCGTGGATGTGATTGATTCATCTGCACTGACAGGAGGCTTCCAGACATTTAATTTTAAAACAGTCAGACAAGGTTAGTGTTGTGATTTCATTTTCTTCTCTCCAGAGCTCCTACTGCAAAGAGATGCTAAGCTGATATTCAGTGCCTGGCTGTGGGAGGGGATTCCAGCGTAATGCTGAGCTGACACGTACAGTGCAGGGACCTGGGGTTAGAACCATCTCTTACTGTTTCTGTTACCGATTTGTCATCCCAACTTGGACAAATACATCATCTTTCTTGACCGTACTCCTAGTGCTTTAGAAATACTGTCACTGGCTTCTACTCTGAAGTTTGTGACTTACAAAATCCCCAAAGCAACCAAAATAAATAAACCAAAACAAACCCAGAAAGCATGGCAGTAGTTCCTTCCTATTCATTTACACTTCTATTTCCTTTACTCCAATAGAAGTGATTAGTTTTTTACTGTTAATTTGAGAAACCCAACTTTAAGTATTTTTATAAGCTGCTGTTAGCATGCAAACATCCCCATGCTGAGGTCTGTGGGAAATAAGTGTGTGTAAACATGTACTGATTTGAAAAAAAAACAAACAAACAAACACCAAAAACTTCAGAAAGTCAAAATAAAATAAAATACAAAAGAAGTATTTACTTTTACTAAAAGCAGCACTCAGATGTTTTCTGGAATATTTCCTTTGGACAAAAAACTAGGGGGGAATAAAAACAGTGATTACCTTAAAATAGTATGTTTTTTTCAATTCTGTACTGCCATTCTAACAGAGAGACCTGCCTTATTGCGGGTGGGTGGGTGTGTTGGTGGGGTGTGAAAGTATCCCCGTGTCTCTTCTCTCTTCGGAAAAGTGAAATATGTTGCAGAGTTTGGTGGGGGTTTTGTGTGTTGTTGTTTTTACAGTTACTTTATTTTCTGGGAAGCATTCCTTGCCAAGCATAAATTGCAAGAAATTGGAAAAAGGGCTTGGTGGACAAGGGTGTTTGAATGATGTTTTACACATTCATTTAAAAATCCAAGCCTTTAATTGGAGTCCTGTAATTCCCAATGACTGTCTCAAGTAGCAACTTCTTCCTTTGTTGTTCAGTTTGCCTTAAAAGTCTTGTTTTCAGTCTGGGGAATTGTTTGTTTGACTTAACATTTCAAAAACATTAGTTCCGGACACTCTGAAAATACCTGAGCACGCCAGTTTCTCTTACGCCAGGATGCTGTTAGCTCAGTTCCAGTTCCTTTGGGTTCTCTGGGTTTTTTTTAAATACAAGCATTTGTAAACTAAACAATTCAGCTAAAAAAAGAGGCCAGTTCTCTGTTCAGTTTGCTGAGAAAAGACGACGCAATACTGTCATATGGACAATGGATTAGTGGCATCCAAATTTCATTCTTTGGAGAAATGTATTTATAATGTTAGCAACGCAACCTGCAGTCCCTTTTAGTGATCAAACTTCCAAGGATGCAATACAGATAATTTCCAGAAAATTAGTTACTTCGGGAAAAATTCTGTTCACTAAAAACCAAACCAAACAAAAAACCCAAACACCAAAACAAGCAATAAAAGACCAAGCCAGCTAAAGGATTCAGGCCCTAAATCTGTCCATTCCTCCACATTTTTTCAGTCTTTTCTGAGCTAAAATGCTCATAAATGACTAACTGTGGTATTTTTCCCTGTATTACTCGTTCCACTTCTTTTCAATCCAGTTTCCCTCAGGCATGAAGCTGTTGTTTCGTGTAAGCTCACAGAAAAGGTCTGCAGGAGGGGATGTGTCTTCACCCAGTGGGTTTTAATTTAAAAAAAAAAAAAAAAAGGCATACACACAACCCTGAATCCAGAACAAAAACAAAGTTCCTTCTTGGATTCATGCACTCTGGAGTTGCCTGAAGTGCAGAAAACATAGTGATGAAGTACCTGTTAGATTTATTGCATCATTTCACCTGTTTTTCAAAGTTACCTTATGTGATTTTGAGCTCTGAGAGGCTCAGGAAGGAAGAGCAAGTCAAAAAGGAAATGGTGCAGAGGTCAGAAAGAGATTTCTGATTTACCATCTTAATACAGTGACTAACTCCCTGCTCTGCTTTGTTCTGCCAGGGAACTCGCTGCTCTTGAACTCCTCCCTGCAGCCCGACTTGACGGTGAGCAGAACGTACAGCGGCCCCATCTGCCTGCAGGACCCCATGGACAAGGAGCTAATGACAGAGTCTTCCCTCTTCAACCCCCTGTCAGACATCAAAGTCAAGGTTCAGAGTTCATTCATGGTGTCCCTAGGGGTGACAGAGAGGGCTGAGTATCACGGAAAGGGACATTCAGGAACTTTTCCTCATGGGAATAGTAGAGCATTTGGTACTATGCAGGCTAGAAATAAGGCTACGTATGTTCAGAGCCTGTCTTCTATTTCAACGCGAAGTGAGCTGAAGACAACTGCCATTTTTGGACACCTGGGTGGCCGTTTAGTGGTTCCAAACACAGGTGGGTAGATCCTTTCTATTAAAAGCATATAAAATAATTTTAGATTAAACTTATTTTGCCTGATGTAGTGTTCTATGACTAAATAAAAAAAAAAAGGGAAGAAAAGAAAAAGTAGGGGCTCCCTTAATGCAAATTTTGGGAAGTAGAGCATGTTGCCCACACAGGAGATGACTGATCAGAACAAAGCTTGAGATGAGTAGTAAAGAGGCATTATGCCTATGTGAACTGTTATAAATTACTGCCTCTCTTGATGTCTTCAGCATGAAAGTCATATTAATCAAAGCTGTTGCTGACTTGGATCCTGATCCAAAAGAAGGGCTCCCCAGAAGGAGGTCGATACTGGATCAGCATCTTATATAATGGGGTCATATTCAAAGCAGAATCTACACGCATCGACATCTGACTGCGTTAACATTGTCAGACTTCATTATGTTATTAAAGTCTGCAGCGTATAGCAAACAGGCATCTCTGGAGAATAGCCTCCCCTCTCAATGAGAACTCTAGTGCGGCTTTCATTAGCATTTCCTCCTGGCTTTCTGGTTTTCTCTTTATTTTAGCTTAATAGCTTGACAGATTTCCATAGTGGGGCACTTCAAAGTCAACGGGCATTTCAAGATTGGGCCGTACACTGAAACATCACAGCAGAGGTGCTCAATTTGCATTAAGAAGTTTGTTTTGTGACTTCAGAGTTTTGTGAGATATATTTTAGACTTAAGACATTGCTTGTTGAATTAGCTGAAAACATAAGGCACCCAATTAGAATCAAATAAAGGATGTTAAAATCATATTCCTGCAGGATGTTGCACCACATCGCTATGTTTGTATTATGCTGAATAAATTTCCTTATGTTGGATACTTTCTTTTTCAAAATGGCAAATGTAGGAGAAATAGCCAGATACCACCATTGCTAGCAAAGATGATACCTTTTGAACTTTGCTGATCTTTAATCAAAGTCTCCTTTAAATTCAACTTTGAATATTACGTGTACGGAATGTATTAATTTCTTCACAGATTGTTTTTATGTTTGGGAATGAATATTCAAAGGCAGAGGCACTAAGTCAGTTAATTCATAAATGGAGAAGGCCCTCATACTACTTAGCTACTTTATAGAATGATGATCCCGTCAATTAGATTATTTAAATACATATTTGATCTGCCTGCAATTTATGTACTTCCTTCTGCCTGTTTATGTAAGATCAAATTTGCTAGCCAGTCGTAAGTTCTGGTGCAGTCGTGTAAGTTCTGGTGCAGTCGTGTCGCTGCTTAGCTGAGGTTCTGCATTGTCTGACATACACAAAGTAAAATTTAGTCTTCCCGTATGGATACTCCATACAACAGTTTAATGTCTTTGGTACCCGGTGCAAAGCATCCCTGTTAACTTCTCATTTATACTAGGGGAGTAAAAGGAAAATCGTATCACTTGGATTCAGTAGTTGTTATGTGTATGAACAAAAAGGTATGGTGATTTCCATGCAAATGCAGATTAGTTTGGTTAGGTGGTCTCTCCATGATGAGACTCCTTGAGATCCTAGAATTACCAGACTGGATTTCAAAGTTAGAAAGGGACAAAGAAAGTTTAAACCATGATCATGTCTATCGTGGAGCTACGCAGATGGCAAAATGTGTACCACTAAGAGGCATTTTGGCAAATAATAGTGAAACTGACTTGCCCGAACTGCCTTCCAGAAACTGGCAAAGGCCAACTTAGAAGTTACCAAAGGCACACGTGCTTTTGACTACATTTATTATTAAAAAAAGGAAAAGAGCAATTAAATAGGGAACTCAAAAGAGACTGTTCTGTTGCTGCATGTCAGGGTAACAAGACCATCAAAATGACTGAGATTACAAACGACTCTTGCTGGCAGCCTTAACGAAACAGCTGATGGTACCTTTTGTTTCTGTAATTATTCCCTTTTGTGTAAGCGGTGCAGTAGCCGAAGAGTCTGTCTGTGCCCAAGGATGAAGAGAAGCCTTCAGTCACATCTGGACTATGAATCCAGGGTCATTTAGTGACACAAAACAATGGGAAGTCAACTATCTAAGAGCTCTGTTGGAGCAAGACATGTTTAGGCATATGGGTCTACAAATTCCAGACTCTGGAATGAGACAGTTAAATATTAATAACTATGTGGATCATATTAATGATGTGTTTTCCTTTCATCTGATAATGTTGTAGTCGGAACCCCTGTTTCAGAGGCGCGTTCTTCTGCACTAGTAGATGTCCTTTCGAGGTCTTGTAAATCAGAGAGGCTAACTGTGCTTTGTTCTTTACATCCAGTGCCTTTCCCAAAGGTAAGTTCTGCCTTTGCTCTTTCGTAGGAGTCAGTTTGTTGATACCACACGGAGCTATTCCTGAGGAGAGCTCGTGGGAAATCTATCTTGCCATCACTCAAAAGGAGTCCAGGTAAGAAAGACATAAAAAACCACACACGCACACCCAGAATCTGTGGGTCTGTCTCATTTAATGGATTTCTTGTCAACACTGTCTAAAGGAACGGAATGTGGAAGAGTCACTCCATCTTCCCTGTTGCTGGTGTGACCGCGCGGGTGTGACGTGTGCTGTATCTATAGAAATGACAGCAAAAACGACCTTTGTGCGATGCTTCTGTGAAATCACATGGAGTTACTGCAAATGCTGTTAAAGGATGGGATGCCTCATGGAGACTGCTGTGTGCTCATGTCTGACTTCTGAGTCAATGCTTTTATCTTTTTTGATTTACAGACTTATGTCACGCAAGTCTACTACCAGCACAGATGCTTTCATTACTTGTTATAGAACCTTTGGGTCCACAGACTCTCCTGATATGCAGGCAACAGGCTAAAATTCACTAGCCAGGTCATGAGTTTGAATGACCCCATGGGATGTAGGTACTGAATTGTTGTTACTTCATGACAGACGTTTGCTAGCTCAGATGGTGCAAATAAGTGTGTGCTTAGGATCATTTCTTAAATTATTTTGGTTTATTATTTTGTTTTATTTTGGCATGCCAAACAATACTTCTGCCAAAAAAAATTCTTTAATAACTTCCTTAGCTTTCTCAAACTATCCTTTCATAATTTACATTCCAAACAGAGCTAAGTGAATCATCTGTAGTGTATACTTTAATTGATGAATTTAAGGCTAATTTCAGGAGACATTGGTCCCAGGTGAAGAGTGGGTCACTGATTAAGCCTTGCTTTGAGTGCTTGTGAGAGCGGCAGTTTTCAGAAGTAGTCATCAAGGGCAGGTTTGTACAACTGGAGACAGGAGAGTTGGTTATAGTTCTTTACATCAGTTATTTCGGTTCTCTCCCTCACCTTAAATATACATCCAGCTAAAAGTGCTGAAAACTGGTGGGTATATCTGAGGAGACATGGTAAGAAGAAAATAACTGCTTATGCAGCAAATATTTACTTACAAAAACTTATAGCCAACTGATTGCTGGAATTTTCCTCTAAGAACTGAAAGATAGAGAGCTGCCTATAAATTTTAAAGCCTAGAAATATTTTTCAAAACTTAAAATGAAATCTTTTTTTTTTTTCTCCTCTGATATCTGAACTCCTTTGTGAAAACTTTCATATTCCATCCCCATCTGCTGCCATAGGTTTTTGATCATTTTCAATGAAAGATTAAGATATGTAAAAGGAAGGATGAAAAAAGGAAACCCAGCTGTTTTATCTGCAAGGGTTCTGCAGAAATGAATTAAAATAGGTTAATTAAAAACAAGCAGTAAATTTTGCCTACTGTTTTCCTTTTTTGTAGGCAGAAGCAGAGGTAGCAAACCAAACCAAAGATTATCACAGGGAGATTTTTCCTCCTTTAAAGCAAAATTCTATAAAGTGAGACAAAAGCAAACATTCATTTATTTTTTTCCATCAAAATACCGTATTTTCCCATCAAATTACTGTATGTTGAGGCAAGATTGATGTATCTTTCAGCCATCTGAACTGGGCAGAATAAAGTAGGTTTTTCTAGCGCTGCAGATTGTGCTGAGGTGCCGGGAGCCTTCTCTTCCTGCCGGGGGCAGAAGCGCCAGCAGTCTGGGGTTAGTGTCTGCTTTGTCCCTGTGTAAGGAAGGTGACAGAAGTACCAAAGCCCGCTGCAGAACGGCTCGACAAGCACATGGGCTGTCACGCAGATACCCCTGAAATGCAGCTGATTGTTCATCTGGACAGGCACAATGCCTGGGTGTGGCAGGGAAGTAAAATAGTGGATTAGAGAAAAAGGATGGATTTTCTTTACTTCACAAGTTGAAGATGTATCACCATTAAAAATGAAGTAGCTCGAGTAAGAAAACTTACAGACTTTTGATTTTGATGGATTTGAGGGGACAGACCTGGTTACTGATTTGTTTTCCCTTGCAGCAATGGAATATTAAATATCCGCATTTGGTAATGTTTCCCTTTCCCACCTTGGCTAATAAATGGCTCAGAACTGCATGAGAGTCTCAATACCATGTTAGTTATTAGACAGAAGACTCTTGCTACTTCCAACAAGTATGAGAGTTCATCTAATTAACTGATTTCAGTTCATTTGGCATTAAATAATTCCCAGAATACCCATATGTTTGTCCAATATGTTCTATGAGGGGAATGATTCTCCAAAAGCAATTAAATAGCTCCTTTCAGACAAGTTTGTCGTTGGTCACTCACACATCACACACACTCACACACATTACTCTCTCCGTGCCGTACGGGGTCGGCAATTATACAGCGGGACCCTGGGAATCTGCCAGTGGCTCTGACCAGAGCCTACACCATTTCAGTGACTCGGGCTTTATAATTTTTTTCTAATTATTATTATTCTTTTAAGTGGTAGGTGGGAGGCACTTGGTAGACTACAACCATAGTCTCCCAGTCATCTTTTGCATCAACTTTGCTAGGCTGCTACCAGGGCTCTCCTGCCAATACTGACGTTATTTCTTTTTGTATCTTGTATATTTGTGTTTTGTTCCATTGTTGATGCTTGCAAAATTTGAGCTATTTCTGATGGAAATCATCAGTAATAGCATAACTAGAACTCTGGATTCGCATCTCCTAAGGGCGTTGTGCTGAAAACAAAACCTAGATTTTGCTCCCATTATTGAAGCTGAATTGGCAAGCTTGGTACTGGAGGCAAGTTTAGCAAAATTCCACCTCCCCACCCTCCCGGTGTTTTAGGTGTTTGTCAGCAGCAGTCACTTGGCAAAGACGTGGGCGTCCTTTGGAGAGCAACAGGGAGAGCGATAGGATAGAAATGCACCAACCAAGTTAAATAACTGAGGTTTGCCTCGCTCTCTGGAAATACGCTTTTGTTACCCCCGTCCTGCAGCTTCATCAAACCAGAGATAAGGCAGTAGAACGCACCAGCCTTTGCTGAGGTACAGCAGAGAGGAATCACATGAACTGAATAACTTACTGAAAAATAAATATATATAAAAGTTGGCTTGAGGGTTTCTAATAATTCTGAGACATTTTTCTTTGTATTTGTAAGTAACTGGATGATTTCTTAAATTAGCTGGAAAGGGAGGTGTTTTGGGGTAACTGCTGGAAGGTTTTATTTTTAAGGAAATCAAATAACCGTTTGTAAAGGGTAGCAGTGGTTGGTGTTCAGTGATGGTATTTTGTGCAAAACCAGTGTATTCCTAGCAATGAAGGAGTTGTGAAAAATTGTTATTCATAGGCATAAGCAGAAGCAAGTAGTTTTTTGCTTGAACTGTTTGCTTAGAATAGTCATTCCGGTATCAGTTCAACAAAACTCACCATCTCATGTGTCTGGAAAGGTGGCAAGACCACTGCCCTGCGGGGACGTGCGGCACAGCCCCTTCCCGCCCCCTCACGCCTCGCTCGCCAAGAGGAACGGGGCAGCCATAGGACAGCCTGTGTTCGTGCTCGGAGGGGTTTTTAGTCTTAACAATCCTACAAATACTTAGAAGCACCGAGACTTATGGCATCCATTATTATGACACTTGAAAAAGAAAAAGCAGAATTGGCCTTTTTGGTAGCATGTTGTGTCTGTCTTTTTCACTCAAGTTTTCATCTCACAAATACTCGCACATGCAGTCTTTAGTAAGGGCTGTCACTGAAGATGTTGGAACTTTTTCAAGTCTTTAGCAAGAATGGTGTTTTTAACTGCATTTTCAGAGCACCTACTATTACAGTTATACTGCGAATGCCACCCCCAGGTGATGTTAGATGGATGTGCAAAGTCAATTTGCAGGATTGGAATCTGATGGATTTAAGTGCAGGGCTACATGTAAGTGTGCCTGCGTGAGCGCTACAGTCGCTTAAATGTATCATCCAAGGCGGTTTGGGTAACTTAGAATTTAACAGTACAGCCGTGAGGCGCTGGGCTCAGTACGGGATGGTTTGGGTGTTGCCATGCTGCTCGTGCAAAGCTCTAAGGGCGATGTTGTTGTTAGCTTGTGACGCGACAGTGGAAGTATAGCCTATTTAAGCCAGGATTTTCCCCTAATTTATATCTTTGTTTTATTGTTATTATCATCTCATTTATATCTCAGTTTTGGTTCTTCCCCTTATTTTTATCTTGGAAACACCATTTGCTTTAATTTTAAGAGTGAACTACATGTCCAGTAATTTAGAAGCCAAAAATTGGAGTCAGAAAACCCAGATGAAGGATTACAGTGTAAAAAAAAGACCAGCTGCGCCCCCGCAGCCCCCAAAAGGCCAGATGTTTCGCTAGCTTTAATCTCTAAGTGGTGAGTCCCAGCCCCTTTGTCGCTGGCTCTGCGCAGGTGTTTATTGTGAGAGGTAAGGAAAACTAATTTATGTGGAACAGGGTTAAATTTAGGTTTGAATAAAAAAGAAGGTGGTTCTTGTCAGATACTTCATCTTTATAATGTAGCAAGCTGTTAATTTAACCAAACATCGGTGATTACATTCAGATTACATGAATCCCTAGACTTCACTTGTGCTGATGGGACTCCTTGGGCTGTGCTGGAGCCACATGCACGGATCTACTTTGTAGAGTTCTAAATTTAAGGAAAGAAGTCCTGTCCCTGACGTCTGCTCTACGTTACCTAGCTTGTTCATTCTGCAAAATATAAATGTCTTTTCAAACCAGGGAGATTACACTCAATCTGGAAAAATTTTTGAGACTGTGTTTTTAAACCATAATTTGTTTTATCTTCACTACTGTGAAAATATTGCTGATGACAGTCTTTGAAGGCAGAATTAGATGGTAATACTACCAGCTGGTGCATAAAGCAAGGCTTACTTGTATGGAGTAATTTTAGTGTTTTATTTGGTTTAAGCAAATTGAAATGTGTTTTAAAGACCAAAACCCTAAACTGACCAGCCAACGATTTGAGTAGATGTGGCTTAATGGTTTTGTTTCATCCCCAGCTACTGCTTATACATGAAAATTAGCACAGTAATTGTCTTGCTTACCCTTTTCTGTAACAGATGAGTGAGGTACTTATATTTTAACAAAAATATATTCTAAATCTTGCAATTAAAGTGAATTTTCACTCCTTATTAAAAAGAGCCTGACAGACTTTATGGTCTTCCTCCCCCCAAAGCCTACAGCCAGAAGGCACAGATGTTCTTCTGGGACCAGAAGTAACTTGTGGGCCCTCAGAGTTGGCTGTCAGCACGCCCTTTGCCCTGACGATACCACACTGTGCAGAAGTGAATGCAGAGCACTGGAATATTCACTTGAAAAAAAGGAGCCAGCAAGGGAAATGGGAGGTGAGTTTTGCCTTCTGCTCCCCCTGAAAAGGCTGTCCTAACGATGGAAACGCGGTTACTCTTACTCATGCAGACACAGGTCAAAGATGATGTAAGTGATAGAAACAGTCATCTTAAAGGATCAATTTTAAAAAGACTTTGCATTTTGTTAAGAAGCAGCTAATCTATTTTCAACTATTTTACCATAATTGGCAAAAAAGGGTCAAGTTTATGATCTAGGGTGGAAAGGGGCTGGATTTCCCAACTATGAAGTGTTCCCTGTACGTGTTATTAGAACCACAGAACCTGGTAACTAGTCACAAATCCATAGTCAATCAGATTTTATTGCCCTGCTGCTGATGGAACTACTTGGTTCATTGCATTGTGAGGGGAAAAAACAGTAGTTAAAACATTGATGGATACCATAACTCGCTCTATCCTTTTCCTCCTCTAAACCGTGCTGGTGTTTGTTGCTCTCATCTAAACCTTTTGAAGTTCAGTAGTTTTCCTACCGCAGAGGCACTGAACACTCACTCAGCTCCATCAGCGTTGGTTACCAGCACCCTGGAATTAACGAGCAGTGTAACACCAGGCTGCTCAAACACCTCATCTAATGATGCTGTAAGGCAGAACTAAGCACAAAAGGCAAAAGCGTGGGATAGGTAGTTTTTTGAAGAAGGTGTAATGGATGTTCTGAAAGGAAGTCAAATACCAACTATTGTTCAAGGTTTGCCTATTGACTTCAATCTTCAAGGTAATTTTTTAACTTGACATTGGGGAAAAAAGTTAGCTAGAAAGTCAAGAGCACCTGAAGAAAGATGCTAAAATTGCTAACACATCATCATTATTATTATATGCTGTACACACTGAATTCTGCACAATACATTGCCATAAGTCCTCTTGCTGAGTCAGGGCTAAATTGGGAGTATTTACCCATATAGGTAGTCTGCCTTCTGCCCTTCCCTGAGGTCGACATGAGTAAGGCGTGTGCAGGCTGCCTCTCAGAAATACTCTGCATTCCACTTGAAGAAAAATAAACAAATACTGTCATGACTCCTATTGTCAAGGCCTATTGATTTTATTTTTCTTTTTTTAAACCTGAATTTCATTTTGCAGGAAGTGATGTCTGTGGAAGAGGAAACTACTTCTTGCTACTGCCTGTTGGATCCTTATGCCTGTCACATTCTCTTAAACAGCTTTGGAACTTATGCTCTTATTGGAGAACCGATCTCTGACTGTGCCGTTCGACAGCTGAAAGTAGCGGTTTTTGGCTGCCTGTCTTGCAATTCTCTGGATTACAATCTGAGAGTATATTGTATGGATAACACACCTTGTGCATTTCAGGTAAATGGTTTCACTTCATTAAGTTGGTTTTAGTTATTTTTCCATAGAATACTAACATTCCTTTATTCCTGGGGATAGTCCCTGGGCAACAGAAATAGTCCGGAACTCAGACGAATGAGAATATTGTATTTTTTTTATGCCACTGCTGCATGACTTATTCTAAGTACCTTAATTTCCCTGCACGGTTGTTTCACTTGTGGGTTTACACTGCAAGAGCTTTATGACAGCCAAACTGTCTTTTCAGTTTTTGCCAGGCAGATGGAACCCCACTCTGCCCAGTTCTAACCAAAAAGCCCGTAGCCGCAGTTAACCCAGCACAAAGCTCCAGCTGATGGGCAGAGCGTCGGGCTGGGCTCGGTGCCTTGGCTGCTCCATGGCAGAGGCAGAGCCTGCATCTGGAGCCCAGAGCTACTCCACTACAAGCAGAAAATGCACGTCATTATCATTTTGTGTATCGTATTTATCACGCTCATTACCCCTACACTCTCATTAGTCAGTTCAGGATTTCCTCTCTTGTTTACAATTTGAGCAAGAAGAGAGAGATTGCCTCACCATCTTTTTTAAAAAAGAAAAAAATTATAATTGTGCATTTGCCCTTTAAAAAAAAAAACAAACCACAAAACAATCCCCAAGTGGAGATTAAAATTAGCATGATTTTTGTACATGGTATTCCAGGACAAAACAATGAAATTCACTGGCTTTTGCAGCCTTAGTAAATTCAGAACCTTTAACAAAATGGTTTTCTTTTGGGAACTGAAATGAAGACAATTGTGACAGATGAATTTTTGCTTCCTTTTCCTATCATACAGAATAGAAACATGAATCTTAATGAAGCACGCACTAATGTCTATGTGCTTCTAATAAAAGCAAAGCCACTGAAAGGATTGTTAAAGACTTAAAATAGCTTTGTAATTATACCCTTTATAATACTTAGACAATTCGTGGGCTACCAGTATTTTCCTGGATGAGTCTGTCTGAAATTCAGAGGCCCAAATTCCTTCTCAGGCACTTGTGAACACATACAAGTACCCTGAGTCGTACCTTTAGTCCATATAAACCTGTGTTGGCTCTTGCCTTCAGTGACTCCGCATCGACTGTGCCCCGCCTGTATGCATTTAGTATTGTGCAGCAGCTTTATAAAAAATGTACAAAAATATTTGGAACTTTTAAATATGTAGAAAAAAACTTCCACAAAATTGTGCAACACAACTATGAAAGAGGCCCACAAGAGGGAAATGAGATTAATCCTATTTAGAGCAACCATTTATTTTTTTCACGCTGCTTCATACAGCATGGTGCAGTCTCTTTCAGCAATTCATTCATGCTCAATTTTACCTTCAGTATATTAAATGAAAAAAACCCTCAAAAGCCCCCACCCATAGCAGCCTGATTTGACTGTACCATCTTGTTTCTTAAACTATTGTGACATTCAGCAAAACAGTGAAGGAGACTGGCTTATTTTTTCCTCAATGCACATTAAAATAAATAAGGTTTCAAAGTTACTTGTTGCTTTTCTGTAGAAAATTGTTAGAAGAGTAATCACCAGTTTTCTGCATTGACAGAAATTAGAACAGGGTGTTTGTACATAGCCAGACAACTGTACATTTATGAAATTATACTTCCCTTAAAGGCGTGCTGCATCAGCTTCATGCTGGTGTAAATATTAAGTGGTGAACATGGAAAATACAGATTTTCATGGGTAAAGTATCGGAGTTGTGCTTACCAAGTTTTGTTTGGCACTGGTAATCCTTTACAGTGCAGTCCTAGATGAGATAACAAAGTTCCTTGAGTTTTCACTTTGTCCCCATGTAAAAACTTACCTTACTTTTCTAACAGGTGACATTGCCCTTTATGCAATTTCCCAAGTGTCGGGAAACTCTTGGCTCTCAGAATATAACAGAACTAAGTCCTTTGTATTTTGACATAGTCCTGTTGACGCTTGTGGAATTAAGGACCATATGCATTATTAAAAGTAAAGCGGTAGTTATACAACAACGGTACATTTAAAAAAAAATTCCAACACATTCAGGGAATTTTGGAAATAGTTATGAAATAAGTACTCCCATTGCAGTCTAAAATCAAAAACTAAAGTCTCCCTTCTTATTCGTTCTTTCATATAAACCCAGCCTTCAGGAGTTAAAACAAACTGAATGCCTGTAAATTGGTTTATAAGAGAAATCCATTAGTATAGTTTGAGAAAGCTCTAGGAGTCATTGTATTTTCAGAAGGTCACAATGATTCCAGTAGCTCTTCTAACAATAACTTTGCTACTGATGAGCACTAAACCTCTTCGATGTACGCAAATTTTATATAATTTATGTGGATAAAAAAGGTAATTTTGAAAGACTGCTTGCTAGCTGATTTTTGAAGACTTCTGCAAGCTTTCCTTTCTCACTAGTATTTTTACTGCAACAGTAAAGGAATAAACATTGCGTAAGTACAGGCAGGGGTGATTTTTTTACTATTATGTTTTAAATTCACAGAATTATATAAAAATTATATTAGGTTAGAACAGACCTCTAGAGGGCTGTAGTGCCAATTCCTGCCCAAAGTCAGCCCGTCCCAGATTGCTCAGGGTCTTGTCCAGTAATTCTGAAAAAGTCCAAGAGAGGAGAAAGGAAACTGGAGCATTTTGTCCAAGGTGTACACTTGGTGTTTCTTTCAGTGCTCTTTAAAGCCCTGAGAGTGCTTTCTCACCAACATGCTGTGGAGGGAACCTGTACCTGAGCAGACTGTTCCCCAAACTCGCCCCACGTTGTTTGCCTTCCTTTTAGTCCCTTCAGTAAGTATCTCGCTGAGCGTGGTATGTCGAGTGTTTAAGGAATACTAGACCAAACCTGTAGGAGGTTTGTATTCAGAAGCTTCATTAAAACGCCAAAGATAGTTGTGTTACTCCAGAAGAGAAGAGGGACGGAATTACAGTGATGTCACAGTTTAACCCGTTTCCGTTTTCCTGTTTGGAGGGAATTGCTTTACCTGGAAACGGGCCGACACAGTCCTGTTTCCTTCTTCACACGGATGGTAGAGAACGCTCTGGGTAACGAACTACTGGTAAACTCCTTTGTAATAGTGATCCTGTGGGAAGCAATAAAATAGTAACAATCAAACCATGAGGAACTTTCAGTAAAAAAGTGTCTGGCTTTGACATGAAACCCCAAAACATGAAGACAGCCACTGCTGTGTTTCAATACCCTTGAAGTTTCCTGCCCAAGTACTGCGCTCCCAGTCTGACGTTAGGTGAGTATTGATACTCAGGTAGCCAACGAGAAAATTCCGTGTCACAAGTACCATCATTATGTACACGAAATTCGAGCTGACAATGCCTAACCATCCTTTTCACTCCAACGGTGAAATATAAATGCCAGTGCCTGTGAGAGAAATACCCCACTGCTGCACCCCGATAATGCTGTGGGTGAGCAAGGCACCTTCCGTAAAGATGAATTTCCATTAGGTTTGGTATTTGTTCCTAATACTGAAAAAGTTCTTTCCTCTTCTGCCATTGCAGGAAGTGGTTTTGGATGAAAGACTCCAAGGAGGACAATTACTGGAGGAGCCAAAACTTTTGCATTTCCAAGGGAATACCTTCAGTCTTCAGATATCTGTCCTCGATATCCCTCCTTTCCTTTGGAGAATTAAACCATTTACTGCATGTCAGGTACTTGTCAATTTTAGCTGTTTACATTTGAATTCAGAGGAAATAAGAATTTTCACTGGTAAAGGGATAACTCAAATAAGACAATGGTCCCTTTTATTTTTGAAAGGTGTGGTTTTAATCTCTTGAGTATGCCACAAAAATGCATTGCCTTATGATTTTGACAAATACAGATTTCATACATAACAGAATGCTTTAAATTTTTCATTTAACAAAAATGCAAGCTTGTACTTTATGACTCGAAGATGTTTTTGATATCTTTGTCATTCTGATTTCAATATAACTATGGTTGTATGGCTGAAAATGGGATTTAAATGTAAGCATTTAAATGCCATAAGTTCAAAAATTACAGCAAGAATATACTAAGAATTAGAACCTGAGGAAGAGCAAATTACCTTTTCTGTACTACGTTAATTAAAAAGGCTGCTTAAGACAGGAAAGTAAAAATCAAAAGAAATGAAGAATTTCTGAGTATATTGGTTACTGGAAATCATAAGCGATGTGCTGGCACGTGGAGTGGGGCTGGTCTTTTAAAATACACCACATTGGTGAAAAATCCCCTGGAGGTTTTTGGCAGTGAAGCAACATCTGTATATAGCTCTAGCAGTAGAATAGAAATCTGTTCAGAGATGGACACTTTCACTCCCCTGTATTGGACACAGGAGAAATTACCGTTGATGCTGTTTGTTAAGACTATTGCAGAAAGGCACCGCAGCCACACAGGGAGGAACAGACCCCGAGAACCCAGTAAACACTCTGGTATGATCAATTGTAAAACTGGCCTGCACAAAACAATAGTTCCTGTGCTGTCTGCAAACAACAGATTGCTGATAACCAAAGGGAAGAGGGTTTGAACTCCCACCTCCACGTTTCTTTGTAGTTAAGAATTCAGGAAGGATTATTTCTGCAAAGTTGTTACTTCTTTGGGGCATTACCTCCTTTGCTGGTTGGGAGTCCCTGGTGCATGCGAAGTTCTGAGAGCGACTCAGAGACCTCAAAACGTTTTCTGTGCAGTTCAGCACTTTTCCTAATGCTGTGTACGATTTCTATGAATAAATGTAGAGCTTGTGGTATATTAAACTCAGGTATTTTTGTTCTCTGTTGGCAAGTAATAGTCTAGAGTTTCCAGTCAAAACTGAACTGCAGGGGGCTGTTAAAACAAGACATGATAGCCAATGCAAATTTCTCCATATTAATCTTTCCGCATTGCAAGGACCTCACTTTGCTGAATCTAATGCAAGTGGCACAGCCCAAAGTAGCTATTAAATTTATTGCTGCAAGGTAAGTATAAAAAATCAGGAGTCAGATGAGGGAGCCATAACCCACAGAAGGCGGCTCAAGTGCTGTGCTTGCTTTCCGGCAGGAGCAGAAGGGCAGACCTGTGGAAGACACTGACCATAGCAGGCTCGTTACCCGTCCTCTCCTTAAAAATCAGCATGTGCAACACCTCTGCTGACAGAATGGTCTGACACAGAGCTGATACCGGAGCCAAATAAATATTTATATTTTATAATTGAATATAGTTTGGATAACTTGGACAGCTGAGAAATATAATTGTTTCTAACAGAACCTGCAGAACAACTTACACTGGCTTTGTCTTTCCCGCTCAGTGAAATGTTTTGTGACATGTCCCAGCTCTGACAGCTCTGATTTGGTTCCAGCCTCTTTATATATAAAAAAAAAAAGTATTTCTTTGTGTGGAGTTTCTTCCAGTGTTTACTTGTTTTCTCTCCTACATACCACACTTTAAAAAACACGCTGGCTGTTCTGCTTGTCAAGAACAACTGAAAAGAACCTATTCCGTAACTGTCTATTTGGTCCACCAAATGAAACCATTATCAGTACAATGAGGAAAGCTTTATGTTAATGATTTCTCAGATAAGTAAAGATCCTGCTTCAAGGCTTGAACAGATGAATAAATCATCATGTAAAACTGTGGCATAAAAGCAGTTAATGGCAGGTGGGAGGCAGGATTTCTCTAGACTGCGCTAAGTGCCTTTGTTTGTCCTGGCCATCCTGCGGGAGCAGATGCCGAGTGCTTGGCGTCCTTCCCACCGCGTTCACAAGTTACCAGGGGGAACTTGGAAAAACCGGCTGGGTGTCAGAGCAGGAAGAGGCTGTGACAAGCATGTTAAGAAGCCAGACAGGCACCTTTGGGGGTTAAAAGCAGCTGTCTCTAGTGTCTCTTGGAGGATCCAGCGTCTGGCTGTAGCTATGAGATGATTTACATTCCCTCCGTCTGCTTGGAACTTAATTATGAAGGGAGAATAAAACTGAAAGCAGTTCTGGAATCCTTTAAACACTCATCGTTCCACCATGCTTTGCCCCCCCACCCCCGTACGTTTCATATAATTCTTTTCAGCTGAGTGATTCTTCCACTCTCAGTGAAAGCAGAGATGATCACTCTGGAAAAATCTAATTATAGTTGCTCCACTTCTCATGTTTTGCTAATGTTTTCGTTATCACTGTTGGTATCTCGCTACGGCCACCAACTCAGGGTCTAAACGCAGAGCTTATCATTACCACTTAATGCATCATTACAGCCAGCCTGAGACACTAAAAAAGCAGGGACCTGCGTACTGGCTACGAGTACAGCGAGATTCTCCACAGCTTAATCTTGACGGTACTTTAAAGTACAGGGTGAGGCTGATCTTTGAGCTGTACATTCTCAGATGACCAGGGACCACATGACTCAGATGACTTCAGGGACACAGATAAGATCGTAACCTAAATCCCATAAAAATTGTTTCTAGGAAGGCAAGAATGAAGAAATGCACGTTTTCTGAGCTTTTAGGTGAGCTTCCATATATAAACTGATTGTAAGAGTTAAGTGCATGGTTTACTTGATTTAAACAGCTAATTATGACAAGTGACTAGTTGGTAGGTCACTCAGTTATAACTATCAGTATTAAATACGGACGGAATTGTACCTGCCTATAGACAGCACATTTTATATCCTTGTCTGTGTCTTTTATTAGCCCTTTATAATAAAGCTGTGAAAAACGCAAGCAGAATGCATGCCCTGATTAAATTTGCATCTATTTGAAGGATCGGCTTCACATGCCATTTAAATAAATTCAAAATTTAGAAATAGTGCGTGAAAAAGGGACAGAATAATCCGAAAATTAATAATCCTCCTCTAGAAAAACTAATGTAGAAGTTTTTAAACTAGTTTTCTTACATGAGAATAATTGCTCATTGAAGCTGTCCAATGCTGTCCCATAATCATGTGGATGAATGCTAAGATATAATAGAAAGAAATATTAATATCAGTCTTTTTTTCCCCTTTTACATTATTCTCCAGGTTGACAATTCTACAGTATTTTCCAATATTTTGAAATTAATAGAGAACATGTTCCATTTAATTGTTTTTACTATTTACATGCCTTCACAGCTACAATGTAGAACACCACAGTGGGTTTACAGCTGATGTTAATTTGGAAATAAAAACAAATAATAACGTGTTCTGAAAGCGTAAAGAGAGGAGACCAGTAAGAGAACGTTGGTATTTACAAAGTAATCAGAAAACAGAAGTTAGCTGCCCCCTATGTACTTCTCCTGTCTATTTCCATACATTTTTAGGAACTCAGAGCAACCAGAGATGCCAGAAATCTCTGATGATTAATTGCTGCAGTTGTCTATATAGCATTTGATGAGGGCATTCATCCCATAAACTGTCCCTGGCTGAAGTAGAGGAGTCACTGAAAGTAGTCACAGAATAAAACAGGATGAAACTAAGAAGTAAAACTGAGACTGACCAATGATGTGCAGGGGCTGCACATGGCTACCCAGGCAGGTGGGTGTTTTTAAATTCGGATGGAACGTAAATACAGAAAATAGGCTGTCATGCTCTGTGCTGCGTTACCTTACAGAGGGAGCGCAATCCTTGACGGGAAGTTCCTTTTGTTGGGTTCCAGAGTGCAAGGTGCTGGGGCAAGGAGACACAGATTAGAGTAAGAGTTCTGATCCCTGCCTAGGAGGAGTAAGTTTCATTTTAGATGAGAGTCTCTCATCGTTTGTGTCACTGAATGAAAACTAAGCTTTCGGTAAATGTAACATCTCAGTATTTATCAATTGAATCATTATTTATTAGTTTTGTCCTACTTTGATTCTGCAGGGCTGTAAGTAAAAAAGGAATTGCAGAGAAAAAATAATGGATTTTTTTTTTCCTCTTTTGCAATTGTCACAACTTCTCTCTCTTTCTCACACCTGCGTCCCTGCTCGGGTGGGATATGTCTCTCTGGTAGGAAGTCCCATTCTCGCGCGTGTGGTGCAGCAGCCAGAAGCCGCTGCACTGTGCCTTCTCCCTGGAGCGCTACACTCCCGCCACCACCCAGCTCTCCTGCAAGATCTGCGTCCGGCAAGTCAAGGGGCATGAGCAAATCCTGCAGATCCAGACATCCATTGTCGAGGTAAAACGTTCTCTCTCCTTTTGTTTTCTTAAGGTGCTGTGTGGTGTGAGACATGATCCCTCCCCATTTTTGTCCTTTCTCTCTCTGTGTAGTTTCTTATGCTCTGTTCAAAACTGGAACAAATATAGAGTCTTACAGATTTAACTTCCATCAGAAATCAAAGTACAGAGATTCTACAACACTAAAAATAATTTATATTTGAGTTGATGGTAATAGTTTTCTTGCAAAAAAGTTTTTGAATAGTTTGCAGAGCACTGAGAATCGAAAATAGACGTATTGCCTGTATGCTGCTGGGCCACTGACTATTCATTATTAGAGCATTTTTGTATACACAGAATGTCTTGCAAAGACTGTAGCTTTGCTCACAGGTGAAAGAAGTCAAACATTTAGTTAAGCAAACTAGTGATGTGTCCTACAGCAATGAACACTTCAGCTGCTTTTTTAAGATTATTGAGCATCTTTTTTGATTAATCCAGAAAAATATTTCTGGATTAAAGATATATGCCCATTGCTAAATGCACTATGCAGAGAATGCAGCAACTAGATGAGAAAACCACAAACATCATTCTGTATAAAAACATCCTCGGAATCCATCCAAGCATTTTTCCAGTTCGTTATTGCTATTTCATAAAAAACTTCTGTCATTCTCTATATATTTCAATGCAATGTTGCTGCTCCCTTTTTTCCCCTCTTTTTTTTTTTTAAAGGGACCTATGTGCCCACAGATAGGGCAGATGCTCCCCAGAGCATGTTACAATTCTGTCTTCAAATGGATTTGCTAGTAGGGAAGGCTTTCTCGGCCTATCTCAAAAAGTGACTGAAGAGTGAGGATAATTTGACTGTAAAATAAATATATAAATAACAACTGAATACTTGAATTGCTCATTGCTTTACAATCCCCTGAACTAACCAGGTAGCAGTAGCTTATCTCACATGTGCAGGGTATGAAAATCTACTATTGTTCTGCATATTTAATTTAAGCAGTCAGACCATGCGATGTATCTACAGCACTGCTATTACTCTGCATGGATGACTTTTGGGATGTGTCATAAATGTTACATGAGGAGACTATAGCATCATCGTTATTTAATATTTATGCTGCATTGCATTGAAACGAATAATGCATGGAAACATGACTCTTACACAAGACTGGTAGAATTTCATAGGAAAAGAATGGGCCAGATCTACAAAAGGACCTGAATTCCAAAGGGATTTTTAATATGGAAGAACTGAGGTACTTGTAGATTTAGGTGTTTTTAAAAAATCACAAATGAGAGATTTGTGTGTCCATATTTTAGGCCAAAGCAATTAAAGATTTAGAAACCTGTATGCTTTTGTGGCATTCCATCTACCACTCACTGCTCTATTGGACTTTGTCTTCCAAAATAAACCAGAAGAGAAAACTTGTAGAAGGAAAATTACATTATTTTAAATGTTTTTATACATAGGTGCTTGTGATGTTCTAGAAGTTCCTTCACAAATCAGAAAAATACCTCTTAGCTGTTTAATTTTCTGTTGTCAATTCTACAAACTATACTTGGACTCTCAGGCCCAGGTTTGATTCTTCCTCCAAACGCAGAGCTGCTACACCCAGAGGTACCCGGAGGCGGGCTCACTGCGGGCAGGACCCCGCATAACAAGGCAGCAAAACCAGTAGCGACCAGTCTGCACTCCCAGCTACCCTCACGCTGAGGTGGCTGGGCACAAATCGTGTCTCGGTTCCCCATTTCTAACCAGGAGTGTGTGATGGGACTCCTGGTGTTAGGACCCTGCTGAAGAGCCACCTCCAGACCCACGGCAGACAGAAAGCCCTACGCCCTGACTAACTGCTTTTTGGTTTTCCATTCTGCGTAGAACGAAAGAGAAACCATCGCTTTCTTTGCACATGATGACAGCAACTTCCCTGCACAGATGGGTCCAAAAGCATTCAAAATCCCCTACTCTATTAGACAACGAATCTGTGCAACGTTTGACACACCCAATGCCAAAGGCAAAGACTGGCAGATGTTAGCACAAAAAAACAGCATTAACAGGTAATGGAAGGCAATTTTGAAAGGTGAACATTTACATATGCAATGGGAATAATTTGCTGCTGTTATGGGGTTTTTGGTTTGTTTGCTGGTATTAAAGATGTCTGCATAGTAATTAACATACTCTCAAGGATAAGCTGTAGTTCATCCATACCTTTATATACAACTAGCTGCTGAAAACAGGAACTGCCTTTCTCCGCTGAATAAAGCCCTGTGCCCCGTCCTACCTGTTCTTTGCTTCTGAGGTCAGTCTCTCTGTTCTGGACTGGACCTTTCCTTTGTGCACCCCCAAGGGTGGGCTTGTGGTACAAGACAGACTGTAGAAGGATTTTGGCACTGTTGTGTACTATGAACCCAGTGGTTTAAAGGACTTAGGAGGTTGCATGTTCTCTCAAAAAAATCATACAGCCTGTTGCCTTGGTTTCTATCTATGCGTTTTGTATTCCAAAATGAATTACACATTTTGCAGAGTTTTTTATTAAGGAAAAGGCATATTTAAAAAAGAAAGTCATGCTCTACTGTTATGAGTAATAATATTATGATTATTGAAACTGAAAGATGCTGTAAAAACTAATTTACTACTTATTTTGCTTTTTCCGCTTGGCTAAATTACATTGGTGGTGGCAGTTCACTCACAGAAATATTTTGTGATAGTCACAAACACCATAAATATGTTCCCAAGAGGGTAGAGGAATACTTAAATCAAGCGAAATAACTTTTCATTGACTTGTTGCTTTGCATAGGAATCTCAATAAACCACATCCGGACCAAAGAAAAAAGCAATTTATAGTCTTGCAGCAGTGAGTGTCAAAAAGTTCTGCTTTACTTATCAGCATTTACTGCCCGTTGTCAGGCACTTCAATCTCCCCTGGTTTCTGTTCCTCATGAGTGGAGGAAGCTGGAGGAGATTTCTTCTTTCTCAGGAAACTGAGTGACAGTGTCCTAAGGCGATTACACTGACTTGTGTAAGACCAAATTTGTGATAACCTTTAACTTTTGATTCTGTGTTGGAGACACCTGGTAGGGTCTTCGCAATTTCTATTTTTATAAAATCAAATTCACAGATAGAAAAAGGAAGTTGTTGAGCAGTTTAAACAACCCAAAATGTAGTTATAAAACTAGATGGTAGAGCTTAAATACTTGACTTCATAAATTTCCACATACCTGCCATACAGCATGATCCATTAGTGTCATTACAGTATTTCCCCCATCTATCCCAAAGTACAGGCCACTGCCACACGGTGCTGGCTTTAGCTCCTCACTTTAGCCAGTAAAACTATTCATATCGTTGCTACAAGGAGCTTCCCAAATGGTAGCTTTCCATCACCATAGAGATGGATGTATCGAGGAAACGTAATTAACGAAGCTTGAGAAAAAAAATAGTATCTGCCTGTTTTTTACTGATGGGCAACAGTCCAAAAATGGTCAGTAGCAAATATGTAATTATCTTGGAGTTTGTTTTTAAAAAAGCAAACAATAGCATTCAAGTCCAAATTGCCTTTTCTGTGCTACAGGTTTATCTGTTTCTTCCTGTATTTATACATATGTATCTATATGCAATAGAAATGCTAGAAATAACAGTTATGCTTGTGAATGTGAAGTTATTGTATTTATTTGGATCATTATGTCTAAAGCTTATAAATAGCAGGAGTTTTAGGGTAATATGTTTAACATAAACACTGTTTTACCAAATTCTTCGCAAATATCACCCCCGCAAAGTCCTAAAACCTACATACTAATGAAATATAAACTTACAAATTAAAAGATGTTGTATCTTCACGTAATCACAAGCATCAATTTAAGTTATATGATCCCCCTCCCAGATAAATACTTGCTAAGTTTACTAATGATGCTTTCCAGACTTGTTTTCTAAATTATCTGGGATGGTACTGCTGGCCAGCATTTCTGTACCTCAGAATATACAAGTCCCTTGTTCATTCTAACTCTGCTAAACCGAGCAAGTGACATTTGAAGAATAAATGCACCCGTGTGTGTCCTCTTGAGGATTCCCTCCCGTCAGCTCATCTAGGTCTTGCTGAAAGATTTTAGTTTTTTAAACACATCTATAGCATTAGGCAGAACAGAGGGCACTTTGGCATTCACAGTGGCTACAGTATATACTATTCCTCAGCCTTTTCGTTTCGCCTTTTTCTCCCCTCCTTTCAGGAATCTCTCCTATTTTGCTACACAAAGCAGTCCCTCTGCCGTCATCCTGGACCTCTGGGAAGCCCGACATCAACACGACGGCGACCTCGACTCCCTGGCCTGCGCCCTGGAAGAAATCGGAAGGACACACTCCAAAATCTCAGACATAACAGAAACTGAGATTGAAGAGCCTGACTTCAACTACAGCAGACAAAATGGACTTTAGTCCCTTTTCTCCATTCAAGAACTGATGGCCAGCTTTGACTACACTAGAGAATCTCTTTGGCAGGGAGGAAATAAGGGTTTCTGCACACTGTGTATGGAAACAGCCCCTCAATTCCACAATGCAGTTCTCAGTTGGAGGAGCAGAAGCAGCCCTATTAAAAATCATCTCGGTAATAAGGAAAACACAAGCTTCTCCCTGTCCTCTCTGATTTACGATTCATGTTTTAATGTCAAAAATGAAACTACACATCTATCATTCCTGGGGCAGGAAGGAGTGAGATACAGAGCCATAAAAGGTAAATATTATGACATAATGTATTTAGGAAACAGTAATGCTAATATAATGCCTAGTGAAAATCAGCAAATATGATACTGAATATTTAGAGCCACTAGAGGTTAATCCTAGTTTAAAGGTTTGTCTTTTTGGGGCCTTGACTCCCCTTTGTCCTGCATCTCTACCTTACCACACTTACAGCCGGGGTTTAAAATGCCATTTGATAGCATCGTGTTGTCACTTTGTATCTGCTACAGAAAAGCTGAAAATCTGGCCTTAGCCTCTTCAGATCTTTGAGGAAGTAGAAGGTCTCATAACTGTTTAATTGATATCATGTGCATTCCAAACAATTTATTTTAAAAATTCAGTCACTTAATGAATGTACATTTGCTGCAGAGCTTTCCTGCCTATTCTGTTACCAAACTAACAGAACAAAACCCTTCTCTGTGAAATTAGGGTGTGCGCGTATGGGAAAGCCATTTTCTAAGGTTCTCGGTCTGCAAACTTTCACTTAGTCAAAAAAATGTTTCTTTGGGCGTGGGTTTAAATAACCAAGTGAAATGCAGGAAAGTGCCAGCCCTATTTTAGCAAGTTTACACTTTTTTTTTTTAATTACTTCATGTTCTGGGGCTAAACTAAAAGGTAAAGGGTGAAGTCAATCAGCACAGCTTAATTTTCATTTAGTTTCATATTGAAACAATCAACCCCACACGGTACTGCCAAAAATCGGCTTGATTTGATTGTACAATTTGGAAATTTCACAGGATATAAACCTGGCTGTGTTACACTCGCTTTAGTTACAAACATACTCCATTTACCACGAAAGCCAGACTCTAACTAGAGAATTCTGCTCATTTTTTATCCATTTCATACAAAAACAATTTATTACTTCAACTGAACCAAAAAGAGAGCTGTCACTGTGAGTGAGTGTCCTAGTGGGACTGGTACTGAGACAAATTTAACCGTTGTTTTTACTCATGTATTCTTTACAATTAGCCAAGGTGCTTGTTAGCTCTGGCCCTAGGCTATCGGGTTTGGTGATGGGAACACAAGCACTATAAAGCAGGAACACAAACAAGACTTTAGGAGCTGTATGGAAATGCAAGAAATAGAAAACAAGCATTCTGGGGTTTTTTTACCTCCGTATTTGGCCGAGAGCAGCATGATAGGCTACAGGGTAGGTGCAAATCTAGAATAATCTGAAACTATTTCTTTACCCAGGATTCCAGTTCTGAAAACTATGATGAACAACTCTTCATTTGAGACGTTGCTTGCTCTTGCTGATCTGAAATTGCAAACTTCACTGCTTTCCCAGCTCAGCAGGTTGGAATAGTCTTAGGCTTATAAATAGTCAGACTTCCCTAAACATTTTCTGCACTTCAGTATTTCATGCAGCCTGACATGAGAGTTCCTGTTTGCAACGGGAAATCATAACGGCTGCAAGCATATTTAAGACTGAGACAAAAATACCAGCTCATTTGGCAGCAAGCTGTCACTGTTTTCCAGCAGCACATGGTTCTATCTGTGTTTGAATTATATTTCTAGTGACTTCCAGTCCTCCTCCTCAGAAACCTGTTCTTCATTGGACAAAATGTCATGAATTAAAAAAATAGGGAATGGCAACCACAGAAAAGCGGTGGAGTTCTAGTGAGCTGTCGTCTGGGAAACCAGCTACAGTCACTCTCCAGCAGTTAATTTGTTCTCAGCTTCTCCTCAAACGCAGTTTTAATTTTCAAACTAGCTTAGGTTCGCTACCACAACAAAGACCTAAATACTACCCTGCAGGTGCTGAAACGTGTTCATGTCACTCCGAAGAGCTGTATGTATTTTCTCCTCTTGTTTTTCAAATATATGTGAGCTACGCACCGCATATGGGGTCAAAAAGAGCTGCTATATAGAGCTCAGACCTTAAAGCTTTTTCTCAGGAAACACATAGTGTTTACTTTCAAGACCTGGGTAGCTTTGAAAAACCTGTATGTACAGCGACACCCAACTCTGGCTCCGGAGTGCTGGGTGAAGCCGGGAGAGAAACCAGGAGCTGTACAAAGTATGTCTGAAAGGGCCTTCAGAGTGAAGGGATCTGGGTTATACACCAAAAGCCAAGTTAGATCCAAAATCCAATAAAATGTAGTGTCTGAGTCAACATACTGCAAAGGAATAAATGTCAAAGTTTCTTACAATGCCAGAGAAGAAACCGTTCCGTTTTGGGCCTGAGGTAGGATTTTAATTTTACATTGCTCAACAGAGTATTGTTGTTGCCCTTTAGTTTTTGTTTCCTGGGTTTTGTTCACTTTTGCTAAAGCAGCTCCTTTGTTACTGATCTTACTTTTGCGAATCTGAAACAAGAACTCTGACTTTTTCTAACCTATTATTGTTTTGATGCTCTTGTATTGTTTAAGTGGACCAGAAATGCCACAATACTACTTATTTACCTGTCTCCCATTGGAATAGGGTTTGAAACAGTACCCAAACTGCCAGCCTACATTTCTAACGTGAGCTTATCTGGCTGTACACATGAGTCTTACAAGACCTGCCATGCTATGTCAGGTGAAAATCCATTTAGTCTTGTATGGTATCTCTAAGAGTGACCAGGATTGAAAGTTTAGGGCAACAGTGTCAGAAACGTGCCCCGTACTAAAGGACTTCCTCAGCAGGCCATTGCATCTGCCCCACTGTGTCTAAGAATCACCGATACTGTCCTTCAAAATACTGACTAATCCCTTTGAACCCACTGAAACACTCTGCCGTCATAAACAGTACCTGGGAGGAACAAATGCCACAATCTTCTTGTGCATTTTTTGAGCAGCCCGTCCTTCTCAAGCTTTCCTTTTATTTAAGACGTGCTGCCTGGCACTGGGTGCCCCTAGTTCTGTGTAGTATGGAATACTGAGTAACACTTACATTTCCAGTTCTGCTCACACTCTTGTCTAGGCTGAAAAACCCTGGTTTATTCTACTTCTTTGAACATCCTTGCTGTTATTCTCTTTATCATCTCTCGTTCTGTATCTTTTTGGAGATGGTGTGACCAACAACCTGCTTTTCCACAGGAGCCCAGGCTCAATTACACAATTCCTCCATTTCTTGCTGTTCCCACGTTCAGCATCAATCCCAGAGGATTAAGATTTTGCTATAGCATAAAGCCACAAGAAATGCCTGCAATAGAGTGCGATAGAGAATACAGTAACTGACTTCGTGATGCAAATTACTCAAGCAAATACATCCTGAACATCCAGAAACTAAAACCTGTGAGGAAAAACTGCATAGCTCAAAAATAAAAAACACTGAAGTGAGAGAGATGTCAAAATAATTAAAAACATCTTAAGGTGGCAATTATTTGTTCTCCACAATGATGATGGATATTGGTAAGCAGGAACTGGAGAATAAGAACTTAACTTTTGACTGGAAAAATACACTACAGTTGTTTTATATTCCCTTTCCCCCCCTTCTGTTGATGAACTGGTACCTCTGGTGTGGCCAGGCCTGTTCCACCCGCTCGCTCTCTGTTCTGTGTCAGCAGCGTAGGGGGGGCATTAATAGCACTAAGCACTTGCACTTACAGAGGCTTATGCCAGTTCTCCTCCCTTTTTTATGGACGGTCCCAGTTTTAGAGATGGAGAAATTAAAATGGTTTTTAGGTAAGTGCTTCTGCTACCATGTAAACGAGGCAGCCACATGGATTTTGTTACCGTTACCAAACAGCTCCATGGTACAAGATGTTAAGTGTTTGCTTCCTCTTTTCCACAGTAGAAAGCAGATGACTTTTGCCAGCACCCCCCAAGCCTGCTGTAAGTATGCTTTGCGATACAGTATTCTCTCAGAATGGTAATGCAGAATTTACCTGCAAATACTACATAAATAGGTATCTTGACCATTATCAGCAATCTTAAAATTCCAGAAGCACATTTTTAACATCTATATTAAAAAGATTTTTTTGGCAACCTGTATACCTATATATATGACTTGATCCAAAACACAGATGTAAAGGAATATCTGAAGCAAGATTGGAGGCTAGAAATCAAAAATTTATTATGACTTTTGAAAAATAATTTTAAAAATCTCTTCACAAACTGGAAAGTAAAAGAAAGAGAAATGTAATGTTACACACTTAGGATTCCGTCTGGCTGCTCTGAGTCTGATATGGTGCAATAGCCATTTTGATTTTACATCACCGAAGAATCTGCTCTGGCTTATTTTCATCTTCCTAAGCACTTTTCCCAGATATTTCTGTGCTGTGAGTCATTTAAGACTAATAGTTGCATTTTAAAAATGACTTAGTATTTTGTCACCAAAATGGTGCACTTCACAGCTCCGCCAGACTGCAGCATCGTAAAGCTAATTTACAGTTTTTACAACACTGCTTTTGCAGTCTTACTAGTTTACATTAAAATCCTTTAAGCCACAAGGAAAGGAACCCTGCTCTGTAGATTTAAATTCAAACTTCATTTACCAGTGCAAGTCCCATAAACCCAAGACGTACTTCCACAAAAATTTTATTGGGCTTTTTGTAATAGATGAAAAGATATCGACACAATTCTCTTAAAATACAGGGAACTCTTTTTGTTATTATTTTTATCTATCTCTGGCAACAGCTGACCTCCTCCTCTATGGGCCTGTGCCCAGCTTGCTTTCAGCAGGTTGGGAGAGAAGCTTATTCAGCATAAATCACTGAGAGAGATCTTGTCGTAGGACTACATGGTAGTAACATCATACCAAAGGTCCTCTTTTTTTTTTTCTTTTCACTTGAAAGAAAGCTCTGTATGAGAGTTCTAAAACATTCAGTAACCGATCAATTCCAGATAATATTTTCCAATACAAAAAATACAGCTGATGTATACAGTGCAGCTGAAACAAGTGGGAAACTGTTGTGGACTCCTGTTCATGATTTGAGTATTTTTTTCAGTCTGTTTCTGCCTATAAAACACAAATTTAAGTAAAGGGCTGCATTATTTCTTGGATGTTAATTAACTGAGTGGAAACCAGGAAATTACTTCTAAGTCCTAAATAACTGTGGATGATCTGAAGATTTGTCTTTCTAGCCTGTGTTTTACTAATTTGAGTTGTACCTAGGAAGTTCTCCCGCTTTTTACACAGCAGTAGAGATGGTTAACATTATTCATTGAGAACCTTTTTCATGTTGAACCTGCTGAAGAGCGTTTCTGTGGGTTGTTCCATGGTGGTAAAAGTACTCCCTGGACACTGCTCCTGCTTCAGAAGAGGCTGGCGGGTTTGCCGCAGCAGCACTTAAATGGCACGGATATCCTTTCTTGAATATAGAGTGACTGTCTAGTTAAAATTACTTAAAACTTAGAGGATTCCTGAGCAAATACAGTAACTTAAAATACTAGGTATATAGCACACAATACCTGTAGCAACAAATAAAAATAGTATGACGGCTAAAGATCATGAATCTTTTTCTAGAAACACACAGTCTCTTTTCTCTCATTGCCAATACTAGCATAAATGGTCGCAAAAATCTCCTTTCCAACATGGACAAAAGAAATAAACCACTCTAAGATTAAAGAGTCACTTTGAGAATCATTTGATAGTAACAGTGTCCGCAATGCAGAAAACAGAACTGATGTTCTACTCATTGCCGCAAGTAAAAGAAAAATCTGTCAGTATCCACGTTCACTGTTCTGTCCAAAAAATAAAATAAATGTCTAGGAATTTGCCACTATATTTTTTGTATTAGAGGTGAATAGTACAGATTCTACTAGTGTTTCTTGTCTGGGGCTTGGGTGGGTAGGGTTGTATTGTAATTTTCAAGCTATTGCAAAAGCTGCTTTTAAATAAGCTGTTCAATTGTATTGAATAACTGGTTTGTGCTTTACAAGGGAATCCAGGTGAGCCAGGACTCAATGCGAAGCCTCCTTGCCTTGCTCTCACAGGGTAACTAGAGCTGAAGTCACTTGTGAAATTTAGCTAAGGGATAGGGAGATTAGATGGCCCATCCCGGATCTGTAATGTAGTGTACTGTAATCTAATGAGATTAGACACTCACCTACTGTAGAACCGTGGTTTTGTCAGCAGCTGCTTAGTTTGTCTGCCCCTGGTGTGATAACCTTGGTTGAGAATGTACTTCTGCAGATTTAAGATGATGTCAAACCCCTGTGTTACCTGGTCTCTGTATATAAATCTTATTGTCTAATCCCAAAAGGAAATGTGTAGCACAAAATGAAGTTAAGGGTGTTCTGCACCAAGCCTGGTTCAAGGCTTTTTAGATACAGCAGGAAGGGGAAGACATGGATCTAACAGCAAGTGTATTTGCTACAGAGAACAAGAATGTTTCCTAACAAATCCTCACTTAGAACTGACTGAAGCTTTGTTTTTGCAGTTTAAAAAATGTTAAGACCTGGTACTTCCCATACTGAAATTTGGAATATTAACTACATGGTGATGATACCTGTTCAAGCAATTCCTTCCGTTTTCCCTGATTTGTGCACTGAAGTTGGAGGGGAAGGGAGGAACATTTTTACATGAAGCTGTAGGCTTTTGCATTCTTTCCACTTTCAATCTAAAACCCAGATGCCACTACCGAACCACACAAAGTTCCCTGGTGCATCAGTACGCAGTACACACACATGCACATATAAATATATATACACACATATATATGCTTCACTGGGGTTGTGGCATATATACACTTCTGGTACGTATTTGGGAACAAAAACCTGATGTCACAGAATTTGTGACTTTGGAGATGTAGCTGCGTCCTTCCACCTCTTAATCAAATTCATGCCCACTGTGACCCTGCTGATCTCAGTTTATACATGGGTACAAAGCCGTTAAGCGTTCACCTTTTGGTTACCCTTGGATGAGGTAAAAATATGATGCTGGTCAGTCTGGTGAGACTTAAAACAGCGTTGTGCATGACTGGAGCTAACTGAAAAATTTCTATTACATTTTCAACTTTCAAAATTTTTGACCAGTCTTTTGGTGAAAAGGGGAGGGGGAACTTCAACGCAATCAAATACAAAACAAATATTTTTTTTTTAAAAAAGAGGGAAATCGCACAAGTATTCCTCTAGAGAGACCTATTTTCTCTTCTGCTCCTTTATTTTTGCAGTGAATGGGTTCTGAAAATGTTGGTTCTTGCTCATTTGACTGAGCATTCTTCCCTCCCCCCGCTTCTCCCCATGGTTTCAGTGTGTTTAGAACTGAAAAAAGAGCAGAGGTTTGAATGCTTTCTTTAGTATGAAGCTGAAGGAGTAGGGAAGAGACAGAAGAACGTTAAATAAAAAGCATGGCCTTGGCTTCATACCACACTTTCTGTGCCTTGTTCTATCAATGTAAATTCTGAATGTTGTACAGTAAAATACTTGGGAAAGACTCCTTGGAAAAGGCTGCACTGGCTTCTTTTTTCAGCACATGTACATATATAAATATATATACATATATATATTTGGTAATGCCAAACAGCTGTGTTATATTGTACGGAAAAAGTAATAATGGACAGTTTGGATGTTTTATGTAGAGTTTGCAGAAATTGTATGGCTATAGCCTTTTGAAGATAAATGTACAGACGTAAATTACTGCATATCAGTTATTTATGAATAAAGAGTCTTTTACTGACATCTGAGAGTACTGTATGAGCGGCATCTTAATTTCTGTGATAAAACACGATCATAGAATGGTTTGGGTTGGCAGGGACCTTAAAGCCCATCCAGTTCCACCGCCCTGCCCTGGGCAGGGACACCTCCCACCAGACCAGGTTGCCCCAAGCCCCATCCAACCTGGGGACACCTCCAGGGATGGGGATGTTCTGATATGAGTGGTTAGGGATGTTTCTCTGGTTTTACAGGGAGCCTTGTATGGGAGTTTATGCTGGAAAACTGTGTACTGGACACCTTTTTTCCAGAAAACCTGCAAAATCTACAGGGACAGGACCAGAACTGAAGTTTAACCTTTACTGACAACATTGAAACAATTCAAGAATATCATCCTACTTTCATACTAGTCTGAACTACAACCCAAAGAATGCCAATTACATTCTACCTTAAATGTGATTCAAGGTATTTCACTAAAACGCCTTATTTATTTGTCTAAACATATGTACAAGCCCTACTCCAGGACTAGGACATCTCTGTCCTTTGCACTGCAAAAACATATATTATTCTGTTTTTTGCAAAATGGAAGATGCAAAACCTCTCTGCGAATGTATACACACTGACAATTCCCCCTAAAATGGAGATGGCTCCATTGCTACATTCAACAAGTGATTGTACCTCGAATCCTCACTGGAAACAAAGCTATGAGTTCTGTCCCATTCACCATGTAAATGTAATCTTGATTTGTAATACCCTTTTGTGAGACGCACCAGATAAGAACTCATTGTCTTGATTAATCCTCCCCATACAGATGAGCTCATAACTTCAGATCCCACTTAAAATAACAGAAATATCCCGTCAGCAAATAGAGCACTCAGTCCTGCAATCAGAGAACCTCTGATTACTGAGAGTAGCTGTCACCAGTACACTGCCGCCTGACAAGGAAGGTGGCAAGGGGATACCAGAGTCACCTGCGCTTACCTCCTCCCTGCCCACAGACACCTGCCCAGCACCAGCGCGGGGAGAAGACATGGGGAATGATGGGTCCCTTGGATTAAGCCAGTGCGACACTGCGGGGTTTGGGTTTGTTTCTAATAATTTAGCTACTGTCACTCTCTCAGGAATAGTGATACATACACTCCCTTAAAATCCTTACCATAGCAATGCTAGCCAGATGGTATCTTTATATAAACCAATATTAAAAGGTGAGACAAAACCTTCGGGTTTCTGCTAGACAGAGTACATAGCCCTTTTCTGGATGGGTATGATCTACACACCAGTTACCACTGTGTCACATTAACACGTACAATTAAGCATCAACTACAAGTATGTTAGCCTGGCAAAATGGGGATCTGGATATGTCATTCACCTTAAGTGAGATGTTATAAAATGTATTATTAATACGTACATAGCAGGAGATGCTAGGACAAGCTGTTATAAATCAAGATATCCTTCAAACAGTTTATTACATGCATTTAAGTTGTTATCATCCAAGATATCATACACCATATAATGTAATGGCCACCCTTTATAATAAATAGGACTATCATGTTAACTGCCTTTGACATTCATTGTAAAATTATTCATGATTAATTATGTTTGCAGAGAAATATCATATGTTATTGTAAGAAGTTCATTGCATTGTGATTTAATGACCAGCCACTTCAAAATCATACTGCAAGCAGAAGCTGCTCTCAGACTATTTCGGAACAGAATGATGTCTCCACCAAACACAGAGGCAGGGTGGCACTCTCGCTATTTACATGCCACATTCCCTCATGCACGCAGAGCTCCCCAGTCCACAGCTAATGCCCTGCTGCACTCGGGTACAGCAGAAACGGAGGCAGTACCCAAAAATACAACGGCATTTTGCTTCAATAAAATTAATTTGCTTTTTAACTCTGATTATAAAATTGCTATACGATATGGCTCCTTTGTCCTTGGTGAACAAATTTAAGTTGCTTTCCTCCCTTCACAAAGTTTGATTATTTGAGAACCAGATTATCACTTTGTAAAAAGCTCCAGGCTCCCCTACTGTCATCCTCTTCTGGAATTACACAGTCATCTGACCATGTGTTAAAGGGCCACCTCTTCCTAGCCAAACTGGCACCTGTGGTACACTTCAATGCGTATCTTCTGACATAGGCAAATACCAAGACCCTAACAACTAGAATGCAGGTTTCACCGTTTTTAATCCACGTTGCTTCCAAGTACACAGCCCATACTGTAACATGTCAATTCATGAGCATGACTACTGGAGAATTCAGAAAAAGGTGTGGCTAAAATTAATCAACTTCCGCAGTCCTGAAACTATTTATTTTACCCTTTATTTATAGCACTGCTAAGCATGACTAAAACACAGCCATTACTACAACAACTGGAGACTACTGGTGTCCCACCACAGCTCCTGTTCTCATCCTGTACTCAGCTGCACACAGACTGGCCAAGCTTCTCTCTGCTCACCTTCTCCTCCATTTTAGCCCTCGTGTCTGTATAGGGCCCAAGGGTGCACTGAGCCTGGCAGAGCTCTTCATCTTTAAAAAAAACACACCGTTGCATTACTGCAAATGACGACTTAGGACACTGCAACTGCAAGTACTCCCCTGTTCCCCGCGACATCTTTCCTCCCCTGCCATTGCTTCTTGATGAACTCTGAGATTAGCAAAGAACCTCAACAGTACTGTTACCATATTGAGAGTAATTCATTCATTTTTAAACAGTCAGATGCCTAACGCACCATTGGCATCAGTATCTTCCCCCTGCCAGAGTCAGAAGGTAATCTTTACTGATGCAATTAAAATTATGATTACTCTCATTCCCCTCGTCTTGTACATACTTAGGGATTTTTGAAGAGTTAAGACTTATTAAAACATGTGCCGTTTGTAGATACCTGTTTTGAACACAGGTAGAATGCCAGCTCAGAAGCTGAAGTATAATAAAGCATTGATCTGCCTTTGAAGATAATGAAAGCTGGATGCCACTGCTGGAAGAAAATAAAAACTAAAAGTGAAAGAAGGTGGAGATCTAAACTTAAATGCTAACAACTAATACACGTTATTTAATACAGTGAGGGTCCCATCTATTCTGATTAGTAAAGTCATTTTGGTCTCTGAAATAAATAGTCTGGCTTAGAATGAGTTTTATAATGCACTGGTCAAAAACATGTAGCTCTCAAGTTCAGGCAGGGAAGACCAAGAAGAAGAGAGGAATTTATATAGCCACTGTACATACAAAAGTTTCCTTGTTCTGAAACTACTTAATAGATAGATTTGGACAGAATATCCATCTAAAGAAGATCACAGGATCTAGCCAAAACAGTTGGATTGGTCTAAAACCTGGTCTTGTAAGAACTGCTTCTCCAACTCCACAAAGCAGGCTGTCACACTCCACTGAGGGCTGCTTAACCCTACTGTCCTCCTTTCCGTGCATTCATTTGTTTATTAAGAAAAGCGTAACAAATGAACGCTACTTCCTTCTGCAGAGTGTGCCAGTCACAAAGCGGGGGAGTCAGTGTTGTTTTACCAGCCAAATGCCCACAATTCTGCTACTGACAAAAGTGCAAAAGACCTTACAGGAAGGGGAGCCATTCTGAAAATGCAAACAACTAAGGTAATGTTTTCAACACAAAGGAAGGACCAAAACTCACCTATTGTTACGCATATCAGGAATTATGTAAAATGGATTCAATTTTCAAACAATTCGGACAGATTGCATTTAACAAAGTATCACTTCAAAAGACTTTTCTTCTACTTCAAGCCTAATATACCAGCAATAATTAACAACTGACACCATTTAAACGAGACCTTGAAAGTCAAAAAAGAAAGCAGCTGTTCAGTGCCAAAAATTTACCTGCAACTAAATCACTGTAGCATTACAAAGTTCAATGTCATTGCAAAATTACATCATTTCCTGTAACCTTTAACATCCTCCTACAGATTAAAAGGCTTTTTGTGAAGCAAGTATCTAGTACAAAAAGCTTATGGTCATTTAATGTATGATAACTCATCTAAAGAGCGTTAACGTGCTGCAGCTCAACATACATTGCATACCATTGTCTCATTTTCAGTCCCGCTCTATCTTCACAGAATTTAGAAGGAATAATCACAAATCTGTGAGGAATAATGAAGCAACGAGCTGCCTTCACAGCTACAGTCATGGCTCGTCACTTGAACGGGTCACACAGACTTGTTCAGTGCCATCACATTTCCCCAGGGACCTGCTGTACAGACCAGAAGATTCTGTCACAGTATGTTCCCAACAGCTGGTAACGGAGCTAATACAGAATACGTGGTAGGAGGGATGGCTTTGGTTGGTAGATAGAGAAAAGATAAGGAGAGAAATGGATTCTCTCCCTGCATGTGTTTATTTTTTGTTTTGTTTTAAGGCCATTTGGTTGCTTACTCAAATCCTCAAACCCTTCTGTTGTGACAGGAGGCAACACTGGAGAGAACTACTCCTGGTTACAAACACCACAGACTAATTTAAACTAAACTGAATAAATCCCAATCTGTCCTTTGCGAAGGAGGTTTGTGCTGTTTTGCATTTTTTTCCTCTTCTACTTACAAGATATTGGTTTGATGTTATGTAGTTAATATTCCAATATTTACCACAACTTCAAGGCTATTTTCCCTTATTTTGTTTTTGTTTGTTTGTCCGTCCCCCCCGTCCCACCCCCCCCAGTCAGCTTTACTTACTAAATAACAGCAGATTCAAACCTCAAGTAGTGGTCAGTGCCTAAAGTCCTACAGAAAGCTTTGTTAGTAAAAAAAACCCACCCACCCCTAAGCCAGCCCAATCACTGATGCGTTGCTACGTTTTGCAGAGATGACCAATGCTTGCAAATACCCAGCAGTTTGACATCCTAGCGTTTCCCATGGTCGAAGCACCTGTAATGCTGCATTTCTTTCCTCAACAGGAAAGAAAGAAAATATTACTATAGACATTTACCCCATTTAATTAAAACTTTCGTAATGCACTTGGAAGCACTACCCTCCCAGAAACCCAGGAGAGCTCTCAAAGGGGCTGTAAAGTCCTGTCACTACGCTTCACCTCTAAAGGAAAGATCTGCTGGCTAGGAATTCTTACAATCAACTTCACACTTAATGTGGCACCGAAGCTATCTGCCCTGAAGTTACTTTGTTTTGGTTTTGCAGTGTGGGAGAACCTCTCACAAGTGTTAGAAAATCAGACAGGCTTTATAAAAGAGGCAGCCCCACCACTATCACATTGGCAAGTCCTACTCTGACACCAAAAGCCATGCTGAAAATATGCAGCATATTGGTTCGCGTTTGATCAAGGTACTCTGTCCTCTCAAAGGAAAAAGGACTACGTGGTGAAGCATGAACTCTGCTGCAATGAGCTGTTCGACTCCTATCCTTGATTTCAAAATACGTGATTGGTAATATAAAGAAAACAGCGCTCCTTCTCCACGGCCTCCCCACCCCGCTTCAAAGCTCACCATGTAATATCCTACAGATCAAAGAGGAGGGACCTGGAGGGCCAATGGGATGGCACATCTCGAGTGCTTTGAACTGCTGCCTTTGCTGTTTTCTGTAGTGGAGAACTGCTGAAAGATGTCTGTGCTGAATACAATACTTCACTGGTGGCTGTGAAGCACCAAACTGTGCAATGTTTAATTCCCTGGTGGAATGGCATTTTCCTGCTAGCCTAGAAAAGTAGAATGACCTTGCTTAAGGTAGTAAAACCTGCTGGAAAGCAGAGAATAAGAGAAAAACAACACTAACACACTCAACCGGAACTCAGGACAGCTGGGTGCAATTCCGTGCTACATTTTGCGTGTGACATCAGGTACCTGATTTTGGGGTCCTCAGATTTCTCTCTCTAAACTGAATACAGCAATACTTCCAACTCCTCTGCCTTCCACAAGACAAACCCAATATATTATCTCTTAGTATTTTAACTCTTCAGAGCACGGACAATCTTTCTCACAGAGTGGCTAGTACCTCAGGGTCTGGATCTGTACCTGTGCTATAATTACGTTACTATTTACCAACACTGCTATGCCAGGAACACTGTAAAAACTATGCGTTATTTTTCTTAGAGGCCTAAGGCAGCTGGAAGAAATAATATGGCTTAGACAGTGTTTTGTGATTGCATGTATAAGACAGGACCACATGACAACTGCCTCTATAGTGTGGCAGTGAGTTATGTATTATAATAGGCAAAACACATTATTAGCATGGCTATTTTACATATGAATAAATCATTAGCTCTTAAAAAATGCCTTCCGATGAATCCAGAGTTCAAAATAAGCTTTTAAGTAGGCTCTTTAAAAAGTTCAGTTCCTTATATCAGAAATACTAAAAGTGTTTTGTTTTGAATCACCTAGTAGTAAAGCACACTTTGCTGTGAACGAGGGCTCTTAGTTCTTAATCATGCCTGCTACAAGGATAATTTTTCTACAGCATTAATGAGAAGGGTAGCTGAAGAGTAACTACTGAAATCAATGCAAGAGGCAAGAATTCTCATGATGGAAAAAATAACACTGGCTTTCTGGGAGTATATAAAAATAAAACATTGTCATTTACAGAAGTCTTTTAGTCTCACTGTACCACTGTGGAGAGAGCACAAGTGTTGTTCTGCCTGCAGACACACATTTCTGTACTGGGTTGATTTTAGAGGCAGAAACACCACACTAATAAGGAGCGAGACTACACTGGGTATGTATATGTACGCGCACACACCACCCCTCCCGTCTCGCCTTGGTGAGCAGATATGTCTTGTGCCAAAAATCCCTGGGATATGCAAGATGACAGTATTTTCCTCCCTTTTTAGTGGGATAACCAGCTCATTAAATCTTAACACGAAGGTTATTTTATTATGAAGTGACAGATCTAAAGATTTACTTCCCCATTCTTCACCTGCTTTCTCCCTTCTGCTTATTCCTTTGTATTTGTTAATGGCCTTTCTCTTGTTATATAATCCTGTCAGGAGTGTAAAAATACCTCTCAGGACGGCTCATTTGGCCTAAATCATTCTGCCTGTACTGGTGACAAGAGAAAGTGTACATGCCACGGCTGATGCAGAGAAGGAGTTCTGTCCTATACTCCAGTAATTGTCACTGCATGATAAGAAAGTGTAAGATTTAATAAGGTCATAAAATAGAACGGCATGAGCTGGTGTGATAGGTATTTTTTTCATTAACATTCAGAAAATCTGGATTCAGTGGGACAATAAATTACAGCAATTGAGCAGAAATGACCCATTTGATTATTCATCACTTTCCAGCAAACCAGCGAGCAGCAGGGCTGGGAGCTCCTCTGCCATCACAACAGCAAAAGTCAGTATCTTCAGAGGCGTTAAAGCCATTATTCCCTATGCCAACAAGCTGCCTCTGGTGATTTCAAGAACTAGAACCATACTCTAAAGCAGTAAGAAAACTGAGTCTTTGCAACTAGTTAAGTTTTGAAGGTAACGAATGTGGTGAAACAACATATTTCTATAAAACATGATGTACATCTGCTTTAAAGCACTGACTATTGATTGTTGGGTTATGGCAAGTTTCCAATGCAGATGTCTAAATCAACACTAGGGTAAAATAAAAATAATTTAAAAAGAAAAATAAAGATACCCAAGTGGATTTTTCCTTTCACCCATTTTCAACTCAATAAATATACAGCCCCCTCGAAGACTTCCATGTACCAGTGGTGGAGGCTGCATATTTCAGGGGTGTTGCTTCTTTTGTCTTGACTATTGTTTTTACTATTTCTGAATAATATTTGCATAAAGATTGGGGTCTGTTGCTAGAAAAGTGAGGACATCCGTATTGAAAGGAGAAGTAAAGACGAAAATGTCATTTTATATCATGCTTCTGGTAATGAAGTAATAATATAAAAAGAAGATTATAATTTAAATAAAATATGAACGGAAAAATCATGATTCTCTATAACAGCACATAAAGATGGATATATATTACATAAACTACGTAAGTCCCATAGAGGGAGGAGAAGGACAGTTTTATGCTGAAGTTACAGACCTGGGAATATCAAGATCAGATCAAATCAATTCTCAAATCTACGATACTTGAAATAGTCAGTTTCCTTGCACTGTCTGTCCTTATCTTTTTTACATACGATTATCATATTTCCCTAATGCAGGCAGAGATATCCTCGAAAGAGAAGTCCACTAGGAAACACGGCATTTTCATTCTCATAATCATACCATTACTTCCTTCCTCCTGGTATCTCAATTTCCTTGTCCAGTCAGGCATTGCCTTCTTGACCAGCTCTGCTCTGATTTTACCCTTTCCCCCAAAGCTAACTGCTTTCAAGAACTGCAAATGCTCAATCTTTTCTATTTACTGTTGATGCACCCAGAGTGGTCACACTCCCTTAAAACAAAGAAAAACCAAAAAAAACATTTTACACTTTTTTCCCAACATTCCCTTCCGCATACAAACATTTTTCTCGTTAAAGCAGTCACAACTAGACTGCTGTAACTCCCTTTATTTTATTCTATCGCATCATCAAAGCTACGTGCAGCTCCTGAAGCAACTCACAACTTGAAAGGTAGAGACATACCTTAAAACCACAATCATTTCTCTCCCCTGTATGGAAATACAGCTTTTCCTAACACCCCAGGAGGTACATATTACATCCCTTCCAAAAGCACAGCATCCAAGTCTTCCCCAATGAGACACACATAACTGAAAAATATGTAACAATTATTATGACTCTTCCAAATAATGAGAGTTGCTGAGACGCACATGTCTTTTGAAAAAAATCTGCTTTTTTAAAGGTGCTAATTAGAAGCTGAGGTCTTTTGAGAAACGTCATACCATTTGTGGGTGATCAACACTTTTGAAAGTAGGACCCTCAATTTCTTTATCCCCATTTCATATATATACAGATATATTTTCCCTCTCATTACCTGGAAACAGTTGGTTTGGCTTCTTAGAAGCTTGCCCACACCTAGCAATTATTTACTACTCATTATCAAGATCTTCTTACTACAGCTATCTACAAAAGTGTCAGATTCAAGGAATAGGGACTGAGTAGGAAACAAGCAACAGAGATTCTGGTTTTATGAAAACACCAATAATATTAAAATTCAAGGGAAGAAAAAGTACATTAAGCCTAGGCTTGGTTTACAAACTATTCAAGGAAGCAACAAGTTGTTCTTTAAAGGATCTATTACGATCAAACTAATTTATGGGGCTATTATAGAGTGGTGAAACCCCTGTACTTAACATTTATGGAGAAAGAGAACTGAAGAGTTTTGCTGCATACAAATTCAATTAAAACTTGACTTGGGAAAAGGTGCTGTGATTTTTTTTCCTCGCATTTTGTCCTTCACTAATTACTTTTTCTTTTTAATACTTTCTGCCATCTAACATGCTTGGAGAAAGATCTTTGCAAACAGCAGCCTCATTAAAGCCCTGCAATACAGTTTACAGAGATTACAGATGTGTAAAAAAAAAAAAGGATGTTGGTCTTTAATAAGCGCATTTTCCCCGCAATACTCCTTGAAGAATGAGTTACATGCTGAATAGACTGCCATTTTTCTGAACAGGTGAAGAAATCATTAGAAAATACCCAGACAACCATGCACCATTTTTATCCATGCTTATTTTAATCCCACAGTACAGGGTGCTATTATGCATGCAAAAAGGTAATGAGGCAGGCAAAGGTTATTACTAGGGACACTACTGGAATGATGAGGGGCTGCCAATGCAGAAGACTAACCTCAGGCTACCTGAAATTGAAATTTTTGGTTAAATTAATAACTCAACATGAGACCAGACGGTAATGCTGTCTGTCCCCTGCAGGCCTGAAAATGTCTTTTGACATTAATAAAAAAAAGGAGGGGGTATTACCTGTGCAGACACACAGAGAAGCATCCACTCAGCTGTGCTGATGCCACAGGATTGTGGGAGGTGGGAAACAAATGGAATAAGACAGTGCCTTTCCTTCACTACTTGACAAGCCAAGTGAATGCTCCTGCTGACTGGGGGTACCCTGCAAGAGGAAGCTAAAGACTCCCTCCATCCTTCCCCATACTTTCAGGATTTTTTTCTTTATCACTAACAAGGGAAATTGCCTCATTATCCTCATTATTATTCATAATGGCACCAGAAACTTTCTGAAGTATTTTACAGAGCAGTTTAAAAAAACCCCTGCTCCCAGAGCTGAAGGGTTTACAGTCTAATTTACACATGCAGCTCTAGGTCAGAGGCACAAACAGCATCTACAAAGATGGGTAAGGAAAGACAAAGATTAGAGTAATAACATCACACAGTTAATTTGTGCAAAGCTAGGTGCAATGTTTGGCTGAACTGGTGGTATCTAGATACCCAGGACAGACCTGTCTTCTTTGAAAGAGATGAGGAAGGTAAGGGGAGTGGAGGGGAAGGGAGAGGAGGAATATATTAATAAACAACGTGGAGAAATCAAATAATACTGCAATATTAAGCTGGCAGCAATTCTAAACTGGCCAACACTTGCAAAATCTGTAGGTTTACCTACAGTCCTTTGTCCAGTTCAGACGTCTGTCCTTGCAGATGAATAAGGGCAAACCTGAAACAGGTTTTGAGGAAGGAAGGCAGGCAGGCAGGCAGGAAAGAAGGCAGGAAGGGAAACAAAGAGAAAACTAAAATAACTCATAGCCAATGTCAGAAGACTGTGATGTAGCTAAAGATCCATCCACTGGAGCAAATGTAAGAAGCCAGGAGAAAACAAGATGAGGAACTACCGCATCAGTCAGAGGAGGAGGGAGTCACTGGTAGAAAGTGTATTGCATCCAATTAATTTTCTTTTGGAAGAAATCAGTGGGCTTATCTACCTCATCTTGCATTGGTCAGACTGGTTGTAAAGTTGTGCGTGGCCATGCCTGCATTAACACACCCCATTTCTACTACAGCCACCTCTTAAAACTGTCTGGATTATACTAGCAAAACTCTGGGCTGTAGGCATTTGGAGGGAACTTATCAACTTGAGCCTCTGAGTCTTTATCATGGCTAAAGTAGGGGACACGTTCTCATTAGAGCCAGCAAAGGGCTCGCCACTTCACAGACTCTGCGCTGCCGTTTGTGTATTTCAGTAGTATGAAGTAGCCTGTTGCCTTCTGTAGTGTGCATGGTCTCCGAAGTCTCACTCATTATTCTATTAGACTTTAACGGTGTTCATAGGTTGTTTAGGATTAATGAGGCAAAAGTCCTCAATCAAGAAGCAATTTAAGAGTACATTGCTAATTCCACTGAGTTCTGTAAATGAACTAATTCAATACTAGTTGACCTTTTTATTTTGGGGGATGATTTGTGTCTGTATTTTCCCCAAGCAGTGCCCTTAAGCAGTAACAATTTGGAAGGTCATTTCTGGCCCAATGACTGAAATCAATCATGTTACAAGTAAGATGAATACACAAGTCAGGAGCAATACACTTTAAAAATGTACTGGCATGCAGCCCAGTAGTATGAGGATTATGACAGCGTCTAACTGGATAAGTAAGAAACACAGTTTCTTCAGCTGGGCAGAATGAAAGGCAGAACCAGGACAGTCCATCTACTAGGAAGGATTTTAAAATCTTACTAACACGAACTGAAATTTACAATGGCAGGGTGTGCAAAAACAGTTTCTGTCTTCTAGCTCCAGAAAATAAACATTACACCAACCAACCACCTTCTCAACAGAAGTCTTCTTGAGCAGCGACCCTCAAAGCACCGAATGGCTCCACTCAAAATGAATGGTTCCGTCCCACTTTTGTGGTGCTTTATACTAACGTGTTTTCACCTCAAATTTCTAATTCATGGAAGACAGGACTGCTTCGTTATTGTCAGTCAGCTTGCGAGTGGTAACTTGTGAAGCCATTGCAACTTAATGGCTTGCAACAGTCCCTCCTGAAAGCAAGATTAGGTGGTTTCTACTGGCCCCGAGAACGTATCATTAAGAGGGAATGAGGGAAGGAGAAAAGGTATGGGGGAAACTCTTACGAAATTCAAAGTGTAATCACACATCACTCTTGTAATTTAACAGCTGCTCTGGAAATGCTAGTTTTATAGAAAATCAGTGGTAAAATAAAAAAAGTAAAAATAATGGGTATCTTATTAACTCATGATGAACAGATGAATCTTGGAAACACTGGAATAAAACCACTACATGATACGCAAGCTCACTTAAGAGAAGTTTTTTAGTTGCCAAGACAATTGTTCCAATCAATAATACTATAGTTTATACCTGGATCAAAGCCATACTTCCCACAATGCTTGTAAGTGAGGTACAATCAATTTGGCCGGGTGCAGGGCTGAACCGGAGAAACAGGGAGAGCAACAGAGCTGCAGGGAATGTCTGAGTAGCTGAAGATGTGTAGAGAGGAGGGAGCACAGAAAGTAGATGAGGGGCTTCCTTACGGTTAAAGGACAGGATTGAACTTGGAAAATAGAAAGCAAAAAGCTGCAGCAACACCTTACAGAAATTAAAAATAAAGCAGTGCCCTGCCTTGTGGAAGAGATGTGAACCTAAAGAAAAAACATAGGGTTGGAACTTGCCTTTATATATTACCCAATCTTGTCAGTTTTCTGTCTTCCCTGACAATTACTCTTAAATATCCGAGGTGCACTGTTGATGTCCTCCCTTGTAACAGAAATAGTGATATCTAAACACTAAACAGTAAAGTATATTCAGAGTACCATTTCACTCAATTGTCTAATAAAGAAGAAAAAACAACTTCCTACTTCAAGACATACCATCTCCTGGAAGAACTGACAAAGGCATGACGTTGCATTTTTTTAAAACGACAAGCACTTTCCCAGGAATTAAACGTTAAATCAGATGTAAAATCCCATCACAAATGAAAATTAATGCACCAAAAACAGTTGCAGTAGGCAATGCAAACACTCTGGCCATCTATCTGCTGGTAACGACTCTTAAAATCACAACTGGGGCAACTCTAGATATACACATATACAGCGCGTCTTGCTCAAACTTTCCTTCTTTCCCTGACCTCCCAGACATATTAACGCCTGCTGCAAGTGCAAGCAGGGAAAATTCTAGAGCTGAGAGATGGCTACTCTTACAGTCTAACATCTCAGATTAAATTGAACGCCATTTCACAGGAAAAGGAAGAGAACCCTGTGGAAAACGTCAAAGAAGAAAAGAGATTTTCAGGAAGCTCAAAGTGCAGTAATCATACTAGAGAATCATATTGGTTTTCCCAGTAAGTGGTTAAGTGTAGTTGACTTTTACGTATTTACTTGCCTTGCGAACATTTTCCAATGTTTAAGCTGAAAACCTTATACAGTTTGTATTTAGTCTGTGGAACTCAGTAGATGAAAAAACATTTTTAAACCTAGAGGAGATTTTAAAGCTATTAACCATATTTTTCTTTCTTTTTACAACACAAAATACATTTAATGTCATGCTTCACAGGCTAAGTGATTGTGGGCTGGAATGGGAAGAATTGTTGGCCTATCCCATTATGCACATTTACACAGCTGGACAAATCTGTAAGAGCCACTTGAAGAAAATTCACAGGAACTGGGACTCGAAATACATTATTTCTAATCCCAGTTTAGCTACAGAACATGTGAGTGACTTGAGCAACTTTCTCCTAAAAGAGGGAACATTTTCCTACATCACAGCAGTTTAACAAGCCAAGACAGTTATTTTACCTCATGTCATATACATATAAAAGAATAACTATACATCCCTCCTTTCAAGCAAAGCTTAAATTAGGTTAAATGCTAAAGTAACTTCAGAACTTTTCTGCTCATCCATCAAGCTAAGAAATACTAGAGAAAAGTTTAAATGAATAGTTGTTATTCACTTGCTCATTCAGTTACGTTCTCTGGGAAGCCTTTATTAGACTTAACTCGAGACCAGGCTCTTGCAATACACAGTCACATCAGATTACTGCTCCTTGAAGCCTTATGTAATGGAATGGACACATCTCCTCCTGCTTTCAATCTATGTTCTTGCTTTAATTATACACATTGTCTGTTATGAAACCTTGTCATGTTGTCACAAGTGGCCTCTGTGCTGAACTTTGCCTTGTCAAGATAGCTTTATCATTCATAAATATTTCAATGAGAACCAAAGACTGCTTATGAAAGATTGATTTCTTACAGTTCACTGACCCTTCCTTCGAGGCCTTTTATTAAAATTAGAGTAAATCCATCCTAGAAATCTGAGCATTAATTGTTAATATTACAGGCTACTGAAACAGAGTCCTCCAGGAAAAGAGATACTCTGCTGGCTTAAAGTGATACATCACTGTAGAAATTAAAGGCAATCAACAGAGTTTAAATATGTTAATTTTCACACTCAGAACCAAACAGAGGTCTTTAATGGGCTTTACATTAAATCAGGCAGGTTGAGTGCTTTGGAGGCCTCTTGTCAAAATTTGGTTTGGAAAATTGAACAGCAACCAGTGAGATGTTTGGGCACCCAGGAGACATGGCTGAGCCACCCGCTGCTGCCTGCTGCGTTGGGCAGAGCTCTGCTACCCACCTGCTGGGAACCTGCATCTCCATCAGCTGCCGTTGAGCCAGCCAGAGGAACGAGGTCAGGAACCGAGCAGTGCAGGTAGATCCTCTTTAAGATCTGCCTTTAAAAGCTGTTTCTGTTCTTATCTGGTGCTTCATGTACTTCAGCATTTTAAGTAGCTGCAACTTGACCAAGGGAGCATGGGTGAAATTATTTCCTGAAGTAAATTTACTGCAGAGAGAAAATATATAAAAAAGGAAAAGGACGGAAAAAGAAAGGCCTGCAGAAAGCTCTCAAGTCTGTAAGTGTCTCAGACCCAAGGTTCTGTCTTCCAAATTGCACTATGCATACAGGTGATGCTACGTAAATAACAAATCATTTAGCTGATCAAAAGCACTGTGATAGCAAAGGTCTGCCTCTTTTCTTCACATTAATAACATCTTGGCTCTATTTCTCCGGGATATTTTCATTTTCCAAGAAAATGACTGCTACCATCCTAACAATATGCACATGCCTCAAGGACAAGCCTCAGCAAAATATTTACTTAAATATGTTCTTTTGGGTATATTTCTCATCCATTGGGACATATTTACAATCATCAACTGATCCCTCTTATTATTTTATATCGGTAAACGCAACTAGGAGCTTCACTAAGGGCATTTAGTGTTGTATTTGTAATTTGTGTGCCACATCCAAGGAGGATACATAAACTACAAATTAATCTGATATTACTCTATTCCTAGACATCATATTTCATCATTATAGGGGCAATTGCTAATTTACATAAAAATGCTATCAAGCCCCTAAATCCAAATGATCAATTACTTGTGAACCTTCACTGTTAAGTGGGGTTAGAGAATGACAGGGACATCATTACCAGCTTAAATGTCTTTTATTTACTTAAAGTCATACTTTAATGCAGTTCTGTCAAGAATGCAGACCTGTCCTTGTACTCGGCATTATCTGCTATAGATATGCCAGATGGCTTGACAGCCATTTGGGAAGCTTTGTATGCCAGAGTGCTCACCTGCAGGAACTAAAGACAGCAGGGGTGAGAATTTTCCACCCACTTTCACCTTTAAAAAGAGTTGAGTGTCAACCACCCAATTCAAGACAGGATGAAGAACTAAGGGAACGAGCTTCCAGGTGCTCTGCACCCAGACCGCAGGTGCTTCTTTGTCAGCCAGTAGAAAAATTCATAAATCAAATGAAGAATGTTGGGCAAGTAATTTTGCTTCTCCTCTAATTACAGTCTACGCTATGGCAGACAAATCAAAATCTCTCCATACTGTATTTATAGTTGCCTTTTTTCATCCTATCTCTCCCCAGCCCGTGTTCCACTTTTTTCTGAGCTTGAAAGCAAAGGCCCAATTGTGCACCAAGCTCCGCACGAGCAGCATGGCCTCCCTGTGTTGGGAGTGGGAAGGATGCTCTGTCTCAATGTGAACTGCCACCCTCCGTATTTGATCTCAGGGTCCAAACCAACACTCTGCATTTCCTGGGAGCACAGATGACCTCAAGACAATACCATTTTCTGCTTATATTCAGATTTTTCTGTGCAGATGAAACACCATTAACATTCAAAAACTGAAGTGTGTCATATTCCTACAGGTATAATTCCAATAGTTCGTTCAACATGGGTAAAAAAAAAAAAAGAGAGAAAAAAAAAGTGCCACAAAAATCCCCACAGCAAACACTCACAGCAATTAACCAAGGATGTTGATGAAACACAGACCTCATATAATACTGCAAAGTTACTTACAATACTCATGTTTAACTTCGTGCAAGAAATAAAACTATATTCAACATATTGATTAGTACATACTAATTTCATCAACAAGAACCTTCAGGTTAGGGGAGAGGGTGAAGCTACATATTGTACTGAATCTGTCAGCTTTGACTTTCTGAAATCTAGACGAATGCGAACAGACTAAATATTTTTTTTTCCTTTCTCTTTTAAATCATACATTGCAACTTTTCAACCTGGACCAGAAGTTTCCTTTCAGGTAGATAAACAAACAGGGGCACTTCCCACCTCTCAATTACTCATGCATAAAATTTCATTTCCAGAGGAACTGTGCAGCCCTGAGCTTTTATGATGAGAAGCAAATTGACACTTGAAAGTCATGATTATGGTGAAGTTCTGATTTCACTGAGAGAATATAAATTGCATAGCCCAGCATTATTCAGTACGTAGCTCATCTCAGGGGAAAAGATTGCACCATGAAGACAGACCTGAGGCTCCAAGGCTTCGGTCTTCCTGTAGAAACAGCTGATCCCCTGATTACTGAACCAAAGCACTGAGCACCACGGCAAGGAATTTAGGACAAGTATTTAAAAAAAAAGAAAAAAAAAAAAAAGGCTTACAATATGTTAGCATTGTTAATTGCACTAGGACCTTTTCTCACCATTTTCTTCTTAGATTAAGACGTAAAGTACCCTTTGCCTCTTTGGTGCACTATCCACGGAACACATTACCTAAATTACTGTGGGGGCTTCCTGTGAATTCTGGGCACAGTTTATTAGCACAGGGCTGCACATAGTTCACTGTCTGCTGGCACATTAAGCACACTGCCTATCTCTGAACTTCTATTACACCCTATCATAAGCACATCACAAATATTAGTTAATTGAACTTTGCTAAGCAGGAAAGTAGGGCCATCAGATGAATGATCCAACAGCTAAAGTGATAATTTGAGACCTGGATAATCTATTTTCATGTCCTTGCTCCCTCTTGCCTTATGGTTGTTTTATTAATTCCTAACCAAGTTACATGGCCTTTCATTAGCTCTGCAAAACAGGAGCATCACAGGTGAGCTTCCAAAGTAAATACTTTAAATGATACAAGGCATTTAGAGTTGCTCAGAGTAGGTCCTATCAAGGGTCATTTAAATATTTTAGACAGCTAGTTTCTACATCTGTCTTTACAGACAGTGGTCTCAAATAGGAAGATACTAAAATGATTTGCCAAAGTCACACAGGAAGTACCTGTCACAACTAGCAACAGCACCCCCCGCTCCTGAGTCCCATCCCTTTGCAAAAACAAATAAAAAAGCACACCATTCAGGGGGAAGTACGTATGCTTCTCTAGAAAAAAGAAAAAAATCCACAAAGAAAACCTCCTCCAAATTTATGGCAAAAAATACACAGTATCTTACTTCTCACCATTTTTAGAAGTGTCTCTTGATTACACAGTGTAGTTGCAAACGACAAAAGATATAGAAAAAAAATCAGATAACCCCCTGGCAAATTCCAGGGTACACAGCAGGTGCTGTTTCATCATTTCAGCCCCAGTTAAAGCTCTGCTGCAAGACCTCTGGAACCAATGGACTCAGCATTTTCCAATATTGCAATTAATCCAACTGAGTGAACTTCAGAAGGTATGTTAAATGGTAATGACTCGGGTCATTAACTTTAACAATGTCACTGTGTTCGCACCATCATATTTACTATAATTAGCGTGCATATTATTTAATAGTATGCTACACACAAAGAAGTCTTTCAATCTACAATCAACAGCACAATCCTGAAGAATATCAGTGATTCAAAGTCAGATGCCTACCTGTATGCTTCCCACTCCAGACACCTGCAAACTATTACCTAAATGGCTGTGCACAGTGACATCCCCTCCCGCACCCCTTTTTTTAAACAGAATACTTATCTTTAAGTACTTTCACTGCAGCAATGCTATAGGTAGCAAATCATCTGTATTGTTAGAGCTTAACCTCTAAGGAACTACGGGGGTTTATTACTAGGGAAGCTAAGTTTAGCTACGAAATAACGCTTACAATGGTTTCTATATATGAGTTGATCTTTTTTCTCTGACTTGGAGCAATTTCAAGAAGGAATATCAGACTCAGGCTGAGCTGCTAGGACTAGCAGTAGACAGATCACAGAGGGAGAACAGGAAAAGCGTACCAACATAAGAACCCTGAAGCAGACAGCAGAGATTACAGATTATTACCTTTCTTCTGGTTGGGTGATCTGGATATCTGGGTGAGTATACTATACACATTACTCTGTGTGACCAACCCAGCACCTAGAACCTGAGACATAAAGCCCCATACCTTCTTGTATAAACGTCAACTGTCCATGAGTTAAAAATGTTCTTTCAATCATAATTTGTCAGTGTCCTCATGTTCCAGCATCTCCCATTTGCCTGTGGGCATTCTCTAAATGCCAGTGCTGCTCAGAGCTCTTCCCTTGTCTTACTTTCTGAATCGTGTGGTGGCTGAACACATGGAACAAACCCAGGTTATTGCTGTGGGTGAAGATTCAGAGTTATTTCCCTGCACAGGAAAGCGCTACGACATTACAGAATGAGCACAACACCAAGAACATAACCCCCAATGTGGTCATTAAGTGGCTGGATCTCAGGAAAGAATGATATATACTGTGGAATGGCTTAAGCTGAGTCAACTCAGTGAATCAACACATTCCCTGTAGACACCGAACAGCTGGCAGAAGCGAGCTGGCTGCTGTCTTTGCCCACAGCATTCCGCGTTTTCTTGTCAGCTCTGCAAGAGTAACAAATTGCATCTGCTTATTTCTGCTGTTGTCTTTAAGGTGGCTGCATCTGATTATTGTTTAAACCTGAATTCTCTTCTCCCTCCAAGTACATTTGAGCACATCCGTGCACACTTTGGGTCTGTATTTGCAAGGACCTTTGGCACTGTAAAACATGTTATGCATGCCACGACAAATCAAGTGGATTCTCTCAAGCCACCTAAGACGACAACTAACAACTGTTGAGCAGATGTCATAGTTTCGTATTCTCAAAGTTTGCTGTATTTTACTTTGTGACTTTAAATGCGTAAAGTTTAAAATGTGTAAAGTTTATTGAAATTTTTTGTTTTAATGAATTCATTCAGTGGTTATTAAAATCACTGCCCCTCCTACCAAATAGGAAAGTGGCTTCTCCAAAGACATGACTTTCAGCTTAAGTCCATAGGCTATATCTTAAATGGAAAACAACAAGAACACTGTAATACACTTAATATGTCATTGAGAAGATTACAGGTTGGGAGAACCCAGAAAGGACAGTCAAGGACTAGGAACGGCAGAGAAACGTGGAACAACTTAAGTGGCATTTGCTAAACTCATGATTCCGGGGGAGATGAACTTGAGTCAAGTTAAAGAAAAGGCAATAAACTCATGACTGCATGAGAGCCTTGTTGCAGTGACTGTCAATGAATTGGACAGATCTGTTCAAAGAAAAATGCATCGAGACCCATTTCCCACAAATTCATTTACCACAAGCCACCAATCACCTATGACAGGTTATATACATCAGCAATTAGAGGAGATTTTAGCTGGTAACTACAAGGCAAAATAACCCTAACAAAGAGCCCCTGACCAAATCATTTTTCTGCTCTGGGTTCCTGTATGTTGCCCACTGATTAGCTTGTTTTACAGTCATGAGGAAAAGCAACATAAAACATGTTGAGGGATTTTTTTTTTTCCTTTTCCAGAAGTAACAAGTAGTTGACACCCATTTAAATATTCAACAGTGCAAGTGTTCTGCCATTTAGTCTCATCACGTTGCTACACTGTGGAAACACTGGCTCAGTTCACCTCTTAGATTTCCCAGCAGAAATAACACAAGTCTGGTGTGAACTGAACATTTGCGATAAGCAAACTTCCTCCTGCTGTTCACGAACTGAAACCTGAACACAGTCAGCAATGCGCAGCCTCCTCATTTCTCCAAATGGCTGTTGCTTCCATGCCTTTGCAGAGATCTAAAGCTTAATGCCAACACACTTGCTCAGTCATTTCCTAAATTCTGCCCCTTGCAACTACTAAGAAATACCCCAAAAATACCTATTACATTAGACTTGCAACAAAAAGTTGGACTGAGGTGTGGGGCAGAAGGCAGGAGAGCTATTTCTAACTATTCCAAATGCCAAGGAACAAAGAAAATCTCTGGGACCTAGAACAAGAAACCGTGCTCCTGTTTGTACACAAGTACAGCAAAGCACCGTTCCTGCTCTTAGAAACATTTATCACTTCAAGTCTCACCAGCAGGGATTGTTAGCGCTGCATTAGGCTGACATCTGGCAGAGAGGCTGGGATAAAGGGGAAACAGAGAAGAGCTGAGCGAGAAGCTGCCAAGAAGATGTAATAAATTCATTTCTCTGACACAGGACCAAGCTTGTCATTAAATGTCAAGTGCTAGATTAACAGCTGTAGGGGACTAAATCTCTGTTTCAACCTCTAGGCTCTTAGCAATATACACTAAAAATCCTCCCCCAGAAACACTGCCTCTGAATGGCAAAGTATTTTTGCTCTGGTTTCAGTATGGAGTTGGACTGACAGTGGACTTGCAGACAATCATACGTTGCTGTTACCCATAACAGAGTTGAAAATATCAGTTTGCATTTTGAAAAGTATGAGCCAATATAATGCAGTATGTCACCAGTACCTAATGTATGAAACTAAGTAAGACCTGGCTTTAGATGCCAAATCAGGCATTCCTGATTTGGGTATGAAGTATCCAAATCTAAAGCCTGCCTCCAATCAGTCCTAGATCAATTTTGGCCTTAAATTGGGAAAAGAAAATCAAAAAAGAAAATACAAAAAAGAAAAAAAGAAAATTGAGCCAACTAAAAGGCTAAAGGAGGTTGCACCTGGAAGTGAACACATAAAGGATTTCCCCTGTATCTTAGTGGTCCTATCTCCCCTCCTCCCATTAAATTCAGGTAAAAATTTTGCCCACTGTCCTACAGGGAGTCAGATGGGTCCCTTCTGTCTTTTTTCCTTCCCTGCCCTTGTATTTTCTTCTAGGTGAAATGAATAAACAATCTAGGAACATGTTCAACTTCGCAGAGTCTACCTTCCTATTCATAGTCCAGACACTGAGGCCAGCCTGAGGCAGTGCTCCTAAACATGCAGCAAATGCCAAGAAAATTAGCATGAACTTTTTTTTCTTTCTTCCTTAATTTTTTTTCAACAAGGCACCCCATTGAAATTCAACATACATTTTAGTGAAGCACTCTGATGCTGGGTGACCTTTGTGTGACATTTTCTTTGCATATGTGCACCAGGAGAGACCAATCCACCCTTTAACAACTCCATAATATAGCACCATGGCCATGGCAGGGAATGATAAAGACTGCTGTGATGAGTGCTAATTCTTGTGATATTGGAAGGCTCCTTAAATCAAAGCACTGAAACTGAGAAGTGAGGTGCATAACTACAAGGTTTATTGATCATTCGTTACTACGTGAGCATAAGTCTACCCTGAGAGAACTCCACAAAGTCCCTGTATTTATGGTATGAGGGCACCTACCAGTTGTTACCAAATAAATAACAACCGTTTAGCACGGTTGACAAAAAGAGAAGGAAAGAGTTAACCTTACAGGCTACTAGCTTTGCATATTTAATATACTTTACCTACACCTTGCTTTCTACTTCCAAACTAGTCTTAATGCTAACAAGTAAGTGATTCCCCCTGCTTAAAACAGAAAGGAGCTGAAATCCCCAAGCGGAGAAGACTGGTACAGCAAACCTCAGAATACCCATTGATGAAACAGTAGAGATAATATTTAACAAGAATTCAGTTGCCAAAGCTGTTATAAGTCATAAACAGGTCACTATTTGGATAAGTTCTGCAGGATTCTTGAGTGCAAAAAAAATAATTAGAAAAATAAACCTTTATAGCAAGCTCTTACAGTTTGCTTGGGTTTTTTAAAATACTTTTGTAAGTAGAATTAGCTGCTTCACAGACAGTAAATCCACCAGTGGAAACTCTTACACATTACCACATCGTGAACATCTGACCTCCAACACTGGGAAATAATGAAAAAATTAATGGATCCAGATGTGCCAATCCTGCCAATGGACAGACGTTCATTTTACACACCATTTAGAAATCCCCAGTGCATTTGACTACATGATGGTAAAATTACTAAATAAGAGGAAGAAATGGAATAGTGCTTAGAAAGTGAAATCTGCACTTTTCCGATATATGAAAACGCACAGAGACAGGCATGCAAAAGATTACACTAAGAACATATCACAGCTATGGCAGCAGCTTTAATTCAGGAATTTCTAATAGGACAACTAGAAATTGCCACTATTAGGCACAGCCCTGACTTCATCCAAGTCATACCTAAAGATTACAGCATTAAAGAAGTGAGAAATAATTTGAAGAAACACAAAACATACTCAAAAATCATCAGTCCATTAGATATTTGACCAGTCTGAATCTATTCCTCTGCCATTAACTAACACCTATCTTTTATTCTCCCCTTGCTTCTGGGGTTCTTCTGCCTTCTTGGAGATGATTTTTTTTCTTCTATTATGCTTGTCCAACATGGCACTTACCCTTTAATGAGATACAGATAAAACTGTCCCTTGTCAGGCTGTGCTTGTCATGCCTAAAGAGGGTTTTACTACATCATAAAACCACAAAATGCCCCAGTATTTAAAAAAGATCTATCATTCTATCATTATGTCATCCAGGTTCTGCACACAGTTCTTTGCAATACAACAACAGATCCCTGAGCAGAAAAGCAATGGAAATAGCTGCTGCGTTGCATGTTCCTATGTGCTTGGACCTGTTACATGAAGGACTGAATGCTGGTAGCTTATTACAGGCTGCAACTGCAGACGGTGATAGTTTTTGTTGAACTGTTGCTGTAGGGTCTGGTTTTGAGACCCTGCACAATTTTTGTGTGCCAGTTGTGTGGGGCCAACCCGACCCCCCCACGACTGCTCCTTGCCTGGGGTTCCTGACAGCCTTCCGCCTCCATTTGCAGCCGCCACCACCTCTCAGCCTCATCGGCAAAGCTTTCAGTCTGCAAATGAGCATCTGTTTATGTGATACTGAACAATTTGTTACATTAGATTCTGAAAGCATTTTACTAAGGAGCTTATTTATGCTCGGTGCTTTGATAATGACTCTGATGAACAAACTTCAGGAGCAGAGAGAGAAAATGGAACTTGATGGTGTTTGAACATAATTTCAATGCTGACTGCACAAAGCTCAACCTTTCAGTAGCACTTCTGCCTTTGTTCCTTTGATTTTGCAAACAGTTGACAAGGGCAATTCTATTGACCAGGCAGAGCTGATTAAAATACTAAATTAAAATGTTCTATGGGGCTCTCAGCTCTACCATCCTTCACCTATAGGCTTCCTCTATCTCAGTCAGATAGTACAGATTCGTCTTGGTAACTGAACTACAGACCCATTCCTTGCTGTATCTTGTTTACTATCCATCTTGTCTCTCACGTTGGCTGGTTCCAAGTACTTCAAAGAAAGAAGGTATAAGCAAGTTTCCAAAAAATCTCTCATCTGCTAGTGGGGAGGAAGACACATATAAGACCACAAATAACCTGCATGGGAAAGTTTCTCCTCAGTCCTACAGAGTCAATGATTGCCTTTCAGAGTAAAAAACAGGAGGAGCAATATTGTCATTGAAAGGGACATAAACAAAGTCCGATTTCAGTGTTTTGAGAGGGATACTAGTAAGACTCACACGTTTCATTTTCAGCTCTCAGTGCAAGTTACCTGTAACTTTGTTACCTGTAACATTTGGAAGTGCATTGTCATGCCATATATAGTTTTCCTCCTTTGTAAAATGGAGTACATAATAAATATCTAAAAGCAGGTATCTATCTGCCCAAGGTCATGTGCTTATGTTACTTCCATTATCGGTGCTACTGCCTTCAGATTTCAGATGCCCCTTTACATAAAAAACACAATAACAGAGAATTAATTCCCTGATGCCTGGTATTTTTTAAACTTTGACAGTAATGCAGAGAAAATAAGAGAGACTCAAGCTCCTTCTCATTAGGCAATGACTTGTATCTAAAACTGTCCAACTGTCTACAACAGCCTAAGTTGTTGGGCAGTAAAGAATCTGATCCTGCATTAAATAGAAGTGGTGCTCCTGTACAAACAGTGCTGATATGCAAATTTTGTTGGGGGGAAGGGGATTCATAACTATTAACAACATCATCCGATAAAGCAAGCCAATCATCAGCTCTCCTGCTGATAGACCTGGGAGAAAAAATACAGAAAAAAAAACCTTGTACAGGAAAAAGCAATTTAACAAGATCCAGAAAAGAAGTCTTGTATTTTCTGGTCTTTCAGTTTCCTTTCCTTATCATGCATGAAACCTGCAGCTCTCCCCATCTGACTGGTGACTCTCCCCGGAAGCATCGCCTTCACCTTGTCCAGAGTTCCTGCTGTACTCGCATACCACATCACGTACACACTGCATTCTGTCTAACGCTTAGAGCTTACAAAAAGTAACCGCTTCCAGTAAAAAAGTAAACAGGACGAAAAGTACCCCCCCCCCTCCAAAAAACGGGGATCAGAAGAGATGACTCACTAGCAGACCTTGTTTATTAGAATGCCCCCCTCTTTTTCTTTTAAATCTTAGAGAATGAAACTTCCCATTGTTGACAAGAGCCCATAAAAGATGCAGAACTTACACAAACCAGTTTCTTGTCTTTAGAGGTAATCAGTCTGTTACTGATGGACTTGTGGCTCTGTTGCCACTCGTTCCGCGCTGAGCGGACGCACAGCCAGCTTGGATCACAGTGCGATCACAATTGCCTTGCCCAAGGTCACATTTAGCTTGCGGCAGAGCAGGGAACAGGCTGACAAAAGGCTACCTAGTGGCTTACTTTGTTAGAGTGCAAGTGCAGACCCAGTAAGACAGAAGAATAAGCAGTATGCCTGTGTGATGTTACCACAGGGTAAGAGAAGATACGCATGGAGAGCGGCACAGTTTGCTGTCCTCACAGCCCTGAAAACGCTCGCTCCCATGAAGCATACAATGCTGTGCTTCTCACTTAGCATTCATTAGGTCTTCAGTGGACATTAACTGCAAAGACTTATTTACACAGTTTATGGAGAATAGCACAATGATTTATCAATCTCCAAAAGAAAAAAAAGCCCTATTTCTCAGCTGAGATTGGAAGAGAATAGGAGGGAAGAGGCAAATCCTTCGAGCATAAACAGATTGCACTATTTATACACGAAAATATTTTCTGCATCTATAAACTTACCATGCCCAAGTACTTTAATTAATCGCAGTGGTTGCTATGGTAACCTTCCTAACTCAATTATAGATCTACAAAGAGGTGCAGTGTATTTATGACAGAGAAGCAGGTAACTCTTTTGCTGGAACTGAAGTAGAGAGCAGATATCACAAAAACAAAAACATTGTGCAGTCACTGTCAGAAGGTACACGACGGATGCAATGGATTTTTGCTTAACCAGATCTGACCTCCCAGGTCCCTGCCAAGTTAAATTATCCTATGATTCCACCCACTCTGTAGCCTCTTGAGGGATGATACAACATGGGAGCATCATCAACAGATTTGTGCCAAACTAAGTGACTAAACAAAGCTGAACTGAGGCGAATGGCAATGTGACAGCTGGAGAGGAAAAAGGTTTTGGTGAAAGAACTGGAGCTTTTGACAGGATCAGTGAACTCATAGGGCCTCCAGCTACTGGGGAACACAGCTTTCACAGGAGGCTGAACAGCATGACCTTAACAGGTAGAGCTCAAGTACTTGACCCTAAAGATTGCATTCTGCTCTGCTACAGCTTTTCCCTCTGACACTGCAAAAGCCACAGTCTCTGTTGTTCGTACCTCAGTTCCCCATCTGTAAAATCAGGACTGTAATTCCTGATTCCTCAACAACTTAAAGAGCCAAAAATTACTATGAGCTGCTCCAACCCAGAACGGATAAGGTCTGTTTCAAGGTTACTATCAGATTAATGATGTTAAAAATTGATGATTTATGGCCAGTTCTCTCTCACAACAAGTACTCAAGGAGTTACCATTCAGTTGCAGAGGCTGGGCACGAGAGAAGACCTAAAGAATTTCCTGCATTAGAGCAGACAAACAGTCTGCATCACAATCAGTATTCTGTCTCCGGTAGTGATCTAGACGTTTCAAAGGTAGCTGCAATGTTCCCTAATTTGTGCCATGGCACTGAATGATCAACAGAAAAGGAAAGGCAGGAAAAAAGAAGTGAGAAGAAAAAGGGCATTTCCTCTTAGCCTTATCACCTGAGATCTGAGGACTGATAACCTTTACATTTATTATGAACAATCATCTTGCTGTGTGAACTGGGTTCCTTTCTCTTCCATACCTGCATTGCTTATATCCTCACTTCTCTGGCATCTTTTTCAGGAATGGACTCCCGTGACAAAAGAGACACTACTTTTCCAGCTCATGTGTCTGTCATCCATTGTTCTATATGTGACTTTTAGTCACTGTGGCGAGATATCTTTTTGCCCCTCTACAGATCCTGTCACTTACATTAAGTGTCCTTTTCTCCCATTTTAGATGAAATGCCTTGTTAGATATTTCTAAAGGTGTCTTTAGTGAGACACAGTGATATTTCTTACCCTTTCTGCCCCCATCCTTCAAGGTCACAGACAGAGACTTCAGCTTGTTTCTTAAAGGTTAAATGCAAGTTCCAGAAGAGCAACTTGAACTTTGGAGAGCAGAAAAAAATCACAACCTTCAGAGAATACAGTATCGTTATGTGAGAAGTAGTGAATATGAATGATAAACTAGCAGTTGGAGAAGCTAGACAGAAAATAGCAGCTCTCTTTCTGAACAACAACTTTATCTGTCTTTGCAAACCAACTACTACTTTTTCATACTTTTTTTCAAGCCTGCTCTGCTCTGAAGAACATTGCAGCCTGCAGAGCAGGAAGTCGCCAGAGGCTTTTTATTTCAGCAAAGCCCCCCACCAACTGTGACTGCGCTCCCTGAAGGATATACAGCCTTAACTCTTCAGAGATGGGTATTTTCCAGTCTACAGGCAAACAGAGGCTTACTCAAAGTCAGAGTGTTCAGAGGTTGAACAAATTTTGCTCTTCTCTTCAACAGGCACTTTAAATCATAAATTCCTGCTCAGCTTTCTACACCTGTATTACTCTCCTAGGGCTGAAATTAGCCCAATACAAAGGATCTTATCCTTCAGGAAATACTTCTACTTTTTTCCCATTCTCTACTCTTTTCTGTGCCCATCATTTTTAGCACTGACCCTTCCAATTTACTGGGCTTACAACAGATAACTGCATAAATTTACATGGTTTGCTTATGTACTGGAATTCAGACTAGGTGATGTTATAATCTCTGCTGGCCTTAACTCATTCAACCAAACAACTGTTACAGCACATAGCTTAGCTGTGCAACGCCTATACTTCAAACCTTTGCAGGAAAATCTGAATCTCAATCCAGACTCAAAAAATCAGAATCTCAGTCAAATGCACTGATCTGAAAGGTCCCTTCCAACCTGGACAATTCTAGGATGCTATGACCCTGTGCGCATTGTGATCACTGGCAGCAATTTGTCCATTTTGCATCAACTCCTTGTCAGGATCTTGCAGTATTTCACAGTTGTGAAACACACAGAATATTAGAACTACCAGTGTATAAATGGGTGCTGGGCAGCCACTCGTCGTTTTAGCATACCTGACCTGCAAAACTCTCTGTTGTTCCAGTTAAGTCTGGACTGTTTGGATGCATGTGCTCAGGGCACAAAACCTTGCAAGTGGAAACTACTTGAAAAATTACTTTTGAGTCTCACAACTGAAAGTTTGTTTCCCCCAAGCACAGACTGCTAGTATTTGGTCATCCTATTTCATGTTCTTCCAACTTTGAGAAAATCCCATCTGTAGTCCCATTTTATTATAGATGGATCTGCCATACTCGTGCAAATGCCCTGTCAAATGAAAGCCTGGAGCGACAAAAATCACAAGCTTCTACTGTTAAAACAACAATAAAACAACAGGCTTTACAGTGAGAAATTGGCCAACCAGCTCTAAGTAACGTGGTATCCTAAGTGGGCTATAGTAAATTTAAGCTGCATTTATATACATCCAGAATTTTCTTCAGTCTATCAAGGCTCCATCTTCAAAATTTATTTATTTTTTTTTTGCTCTTCGGCTTTTGTACTCGTACAGTTCTGGTAATTGGACGTGATTTTTACCTTGGCAGCATTTGTAGAAGCAGAGTCTGATTGGGAATTAATCCATGCCTCACTAGCATAGTAGCAGTCTCTAAGGGCCCGGATTATCAGGGTTAGTTTAGCAGCTAGCTCCACTATCGCACATTATACATGACTGGACACCTCTAAGGGCCAGAGGCACTGCTGAGGAAATCCAAAAACATCTTACTGGAGAACACAGCAAGAGAAAGGCATTCTGTTTTCTTCATCACAGTATGGTTTAAGCAATTAAAGACACAGAGCTAATCTGTTGTAGTTGCCAACTATGGTGTTCAGTTGTTATTGCAAGTTCAGGGATGACTGCAGGTTTAAAACTTTTTTATTAAACTACATGAGATTTCTCCTTACGAGCAAATTGATGACTACATTAGGGTCACCAATGAAAGAGTTGTAGACACTGGAATCTTTCTATATATATTTTACATATACTTATACGTGTAAATATATGTATAAAAGAGACACTGGGTTAAAATAGGTAAGAAAATGGTAGATCAGATACTTCCATTTCCAGTTCTCATTACTCAAGAGAAAGGGAGATCAGTGGACCAGAAACAAAGAAAACTTACAAAATCTAGGAGATGTTCTGTTATGCCGTGTGCTATTTGCTGAGAAGCACTAATCAGATATCAAAATTCTAAACAGGATAAAAAAGCAATACCAAGGTACTTAACATATGCACGACGAAAAAATTCTACCTTTGCACAGATTTAAGAAAAGAAAAGAAAAATTGACCTTGCTTCAAGGCATAAATCGACCTCTAATGGATTAGGATTTTTCCTGCAAGCAGGTCTTAATTAAAAAGTGCACAAAATCACTTTGCAACATAATTGTTAGTGGTAGCCACTATTGGAGAGGTTATTAAATTAAAGTACTACCAGACTTGATAGTACCATATGGCCATTCCCATGCCACTAAAGAAATAATTTTTACACATCCAGAGTGTATGTCAATTACAGTAACTGGTTGCTATCCTGCCTAGAAAAAAAAATCTGGACAAACCCCGTCTAACTACTCTCTACATATATTCCCCATGGAAACCGGCATTCTCAGAACTAGCTAGAACTATGCCGTCCATAGAAGAATACAAATCATACGGAAAGAAGGGAATGCAGGACTCTCATAGTGGTAGTAGCTGTAAGGCTTGGTTTGGAACCAAATCCAGTTATTCATGTGATTTCAGAGTGATCCCTGCTGTTCAACACTATGGCTACAGATTTAACAAGAGACATACAAGCAGGGCACCGAGAAGCCCAAACACAACCATTTCTGCTATTCACAGTTTATCTTTGCAGATTTCCTCTCTTCCTATTCCTCTGGTTCTTCTCCCAAGGGAGATTAGATGTGGAAAACAGCAGGCTGACCTTTAACACTGCTCTAACACTTCACCTTCTTCAAGTCCTTTAAAAAACAGCTAATTAAACCTATTGTTCCCCCCAGTACAATGCGAAAGCACTATTCCTAGCACTGGAGATCGAATTCTCCTCCTAATTGCATCCTGTACAGTACAGGTCAGACTATCTAAATCAGCGCTGCTTCACTGAAGCGAAAGGGGCTTTGCCAATTTACACCAGTTGAGGTCATGGCTATATTGGGTCAAAGGTATTCCTTGGAAGTATGTACAAAGCGATTAGGACTGTTACTATACAAAGTATTGAACACTGTCGTGGTTTAACCCCAGCCAGCAACTAGGACCACACAACCTCTTGTTCATTCCCCCTTCTACCCGCAGAAGGGCAGGGAGAAGAGGGAGAAAAGGAGGGGAAAGGGAAAGAAAACCCTCAACTTGTGGGTTGAGATAAAGACCAGTTTAATAGAACAATAATAGAAAAGGAAAATAACAACAATAATAATAATGGTAAAAGAATATACAAGCCACTCTCACTGCTGGGGAATTGGTTGCCCAGCCCGAGCAGAGATTGCAGATTCCCCTCCCCACACCCCCCAGTTCCATACGAGCATATTCCATTGGCCATTCTATTGTTCTGTCTGTGCTCCTTCCCAGTTTCTATGGGAAGCTGATAAAAGCCTGTGACTAGTATAAACACCACTTAGCAACAAATAAACCAATATGCGTTATTGACATTCCTTTCATACCAAATCTGAAAACCAGCAACCACTAGAAAGAAAATTAACTCTATCTCAGCTGAAACTAGAACAAACACCTTTCATATTTTACCAGGAAACTTGGAGAAGCAAACATAGAGATACTGAGAATCTAGCTAATGCCGCTAAAAAAAGGTCATATAGGAAGTTGGAGACCACAGCCCATGTTAGGATTATCCCTTTTTCATCTCCATTTCAGTTCTGTTTTTTAAAAAAAACAAAGGCTGTGGAAACTTGAAGCTTAATACTTGATGTAATAAAGGCAGAAGCTCATCTACATCAACAGCACTACCTCCATGTGAACCTAACACTTGACACCACACTTTTATTTAGCAGAGAATTATATGCACAGCATCATCTGCAGATTTAAACAGGTTCTGTAAAGGGATTTTAAGCAAAGTCAGTAAATAGCTATGCAGAAATTTTCTCCAACTCAGGTAAAACAAAATCATGTGTTGCTAAGATCCCGTAACAAATGCTACTAACCGGGAGAGTATTTGCCCTGTATGCGTTGACCTTATTACATACTAACATTTCATCTATAATGCATTTAACTCAAGTTCTTCCTGTTCTAATGAATTAACTGCACGCTAGTGGACTGCCACTGAGAACTTGTTTGGGAAAATAGCTCCAATAAAAATCACATCAATAATAACACCTCTAAACCATTTAACAGTCGGGAAGTGCTTCAACAATGATTTTCTTTCACTTCTCTTGTCAGAAAGTCTTCAGAGGATATAAACGTTACATGATAGTCTTTTGTAAATTGAGTGCAAGCAATGCTTATTTTTTTAAAATTAAAAAAATATAAATAAATAAATTAAAAAATAGGCCCACAATGGGATGCAATTTCTTCTTCAGGCTTAGAACACTCTGTCCTTACACCACCTAATTACTCCACCAGAGCAAATTCTCTCTTAATGGCTGCTGACAACAGATGACATTTGCATTGCAAATTTTTTCAAAACTTTTGAGAGGTACTCAGATTTCTTAAAGGTAATGCTAAGCTGGTATTTAGAGGATACTATCTAAAATGACGGCACTGTGTAATTGTTTCATGAGATCACCCAGTGAGATTCTAATGTATTATTCATATTATTGGATGGGCAAACCATTGTGTTATATGAGTATATAACTGTGACGTTCCCTGTCCTAGGTAAACAGTAAAGACCTCAAGAGGAGAAAGCATTTAAAACATATGCTTAATGTTAAAAGCATATTTAAAACTTGTGGAAATCAGTCGTCCTTTTGTAAAACATATTAATCATCCATCATACAGGTTACATAGCATCCAAGAGAACTACAAGCTCCTACATATTTTGCTGGCTACTCACTACTGTAAGGTAATTATATGTTGCCCAGGATACAATAGATGTTCTACTATATATATCTGCACCATAAAAGGGAGGTAGGGGGATCAGGGGGAGAATTTCAGTCCACTGTAAGTATTGCTAAAGGAATCACTATAATTATTCAAACAATGGGCTAACATTCATACTCTTACAAAAAGATGACAACGGGCAGTTTGTTAATCTGAAGTTGCCTCCTCTAAAAGGGATGGAATCTCAACAGACATGCTACCAAAAAAGTACACCTGGGAAAAACATTTTAACACTTAATTTCATTTTCATATGGAAGAGCAACTGGTGAATAAACTTGGCAAGAAGAGACATGGATTTCATAGTTATTCCTCATCTCTCTCTCACACACCCCCCAAAGCTGGGTGATTACAGAAACAGATATAGAGTTCTAGAAAGCCAATGAATCAATACACAGTTAAATTACACAACCCATAAAAATCAATGGAACCACAAGATGTAACACTAGGATATAAAAATCCTACAAATAATAAATAAAGCAAAGCCATATTTAGGGACTGTCTCGCTATCTATGTCTAAAGTACAGCTTGGGTACATCGTCAGCACCTTAGCAAATTACTATCAAAAAATAAAAGCCTACAATGTAGCTGTCCAGATCTCACATGTTCCCATTTTCCCCTTAAATGCCAAATATCCCAAACTTACAGCCATTTCCTTTATATACCTTAAGAGTTTCTGAATGTAGCACACATACCTTATTCTTTTTCCCCAGAAAGGCCACTGTAGCACAACTACCATTTCCATTAGGATCAGTATTTGAGAGGACTGGATATGTCAGGCAATCAGACCATACTCAAAAGATGCATGCACTTTAAACTGTAACATCTCAAATATCTCAGAATTATTACTTCAAATTCTGTTTTTTCTTTGTTCCCATTTCTTTTTCAAGACAAATGGAGAGAAAAGAGAACTGCAGTCAAATTAATGTATATTTATAGAATGCATTGATTGCACTGTTTGCTCATACTGTTTCTGGAAACCAAAATCAGGCTCTGTGTCCTTAAGGGGCTCGATTACCTCTTCACTGATTCACCGGTAATAGTTTACTTAACTGAGTCTAAGCATCTCTGTGGTCGCATTGATTGCAGTGGGACAACTTATTTCCACACACATTCATTCTTGTCTGCCTTTCAGTGCTACTATAGAAGCCATGAGTTTCCTACGTGACATTTGAAAAGATTTTATGATACTCCTCTTCTTCAAGAAGCTAATATTCAGAACCTAAATCCTAAATAACAGTAGAATTTCAATAAGGGCAACAAGGTGCACATGCATGTCATGTCATCTGGATATGGAGATGCCTTTATTATATGGAAACAGTGAGCACTGGTGTACACCCAGAAACGGACTGGAACTCATATTAAAGGTTAGTGAAGTGTTTTCACTCTCTCTGCTCTCAGAAACCGGCATAACTGACAACGCTTCAGCCTATGCACTGAAGATGCTGTGTTGTCTCTTTCTTATGTGACACCTGGATGTAAAGTGTCTGGAACTAAGCATTCAGCCACTTTTCCTCATGCGTTGGCATCACAGTAAAAATGAGCCCTGGAAAAACATACTAATAACATTTCAGAGGAGTGAAGCGAATTTTAGTAAATGCCATCCAGACTTGGAGTGCTGGTCAGTGATAGCAATCTGTTCTGTGCCTGCCACAGTAACGGCTGGCTCCTGAGCACAACTGCTTCAACAGCATTGCTGGTCCAGCTCACTGAATTCATAATTAAATGACTAATGCCTTTCTCGTAACTGATATTCACAAGACATAAGAGCAGACAAAAGAAAAAAGCTCAAAACTGTGATCTAGCCACCTTCCCATTCTCAAATTGACCACAGTCGTCTGTTCCACAGAGAACAGCAAACTGGAGGTTCAGGCTTCCTGGATACTTCTTCCCTGCTCGGGTGTGAGACTTCGGATAAAGGCAAGTCGCCTGTCTTTTTCCTACGTCTTTACGAAAGATGCTGGTTTTGCAACACGTTCAGAGACCTCTAGAATGCCAACTGTGTTGCCAGAAGAAGAAAGGCGTGGTAGTTTCAGGCAATTCTTTTTCAGCCCCCCAGCCACTGTTGCATAGTGTGACAAACACTCTTCAGGCTCATATCAGTGGCTGTGCAGCCCCACCCTGTAACAAGAAGGTAGCAGAGGAGGATCCCAATTTTCTTTGGCTCCTAAGACCTAGACCAATAAACAATTTGTAGAATTCAAAATTGCAGTGCTAAAGATTAGTAGTATCAAATGGCCCTGATGCCTAAATTCAGCACCTGGCAATCTTCCTGCTCCTTCCACAAAGTTCCCATTGTGTATACTGCATATGCACATACATACTCCTATATTTACACAAGCGCCCTTCATGAACACAACAGAAATTCTGGATGCTTTTCTCATTATCATTTCATAAGTTGCAGGATTTAAGGCTTGTTTGTGTTATAGCTGCTGATGTTAAAATAACACTTACCCTGAAGCTTTCATAAAATTTTCAGGTCTGCTATTATTTTTAACCTACTGCCAGAGGCAAATCTTCTAGCAGAATGCAGCTATAAGAGGTCACCTATTTCCTCCTAGTAAGCAAACTCCATTTGCTTAACAGGGCAATAAATATTACCACCAATAATATAAGTGCAAACCAGTTCACACTTCCATTGCCATCATGGTAAAACGTTGTTTCAATGATGATTTAGTCGAACTGCACTTACCTCAATTTTTAAGGAAAAAGAAATTACAGTAAAATTAAACAGCTTCCCATTCAACAGGGGGAATTTTTTAAAATACATTCTAGGTTAACAACTCATGTTCTTGTTATAAGCCACACTCAAATCCTCAGAATTTGTCATTTAATTCAAATTAGTCTACAGAAATAGTAGGTTCTTTTGAAAGCTATAACATAAGATCACTAAAACATACAAAAGAGTTTATCTGTTGAGGGAAAAATATGTATACAAAGGAGTGAGGGAAGAGGAGATCTCAAACACAGGAAAATGACAGTATTTTCTACCTTAACCTCTTCAGCTATAGTTGCTAAGTAACCGTGACACACCACTGTGTATTCTCTGCAGCGTCTGGTCTACAGCCTGACAGTTTGATTAATTCTTCTGAGTACCAAACCTGCATGGTGAATATTTTAAATACTTAAGCATTTGCGTGGGACACACACACACAAAGACCATCTACGATTTATAAAGTAAGTTTCATTACTAGGCAGCCATATTTAGATGGGAAACTAAAATCCTCTTCCAACAGAGGAAGGTGATATACGTAGTGGTTTCTTTCTCTAACATTTTTGCCTCACATACCAGTAATTATATTTCTCCATCCTCAAAAGCTTGCATGTTAATTACAGATCCTGTGTATAAATGTTCGTAAAGGAACAGTAAAAGGAAAAAAAACCCCTACATTGTCATTGCATTGTCCTCTAAGTGTCTACATTTCTACATAAGGAAGTTCAAAAAATCAACAAATATTACCTTGTCAGTGTACACATAAAGCAAAAATCTCTGCATCTTACCTCTTTATACCAACTCTAGCTTCAAGATTTCCACACTTTATATTACAGCTGGTCAGGAGATTAATTAATACAGATTTTAAAAATCATTTTGCCTCTAAAAGTTTCAAGCATTTATGAAATTATGCCTGCCTTCCCGACTCCTCTCCTTTTGTTCAGACTGTTTTGGGTAACATAAAGGGAGAAGTGCAGTACTAGCTTAGAGATGCTTTTTTAATTGCAAGCGTAAGACCGTGCAAGCCGTCACTCCATCAGCTACTTGAAAGACAGCCAGAGCTGGGGTGAGGTATCACAGAAACGCATGGCCATATGCAGAATAGTGTAGGAAGAAGAAACCTCTGCCCATCTAAAAATGCAGGGTAGAATTACAAAGCCAGAAATTAATTGTTTTCAAACTAGAGTTCAAGCAGGGCACTGGGATGAAAGCAGGTGTCTTTGCTTGATCTTCAACACAGGACTCTCCCAGGCTGTACTCTTTGGATGACTAACAGCACAGACAACCACCACAGGTTATAAAGTGTTTGCTCTTCTCCTCTGTTGCCAGTGGTTCTATCCAACTTTAGGCAGACAGAGCAGTAATACAATATTCTCTTACATGTTAGACCACGATTTAAAGAAATTACGAATGGAAAGAAAAGACATTCACAAAACAAACCTGTTGCTAATTAATGCAGCCAATACTAAAGAACTGTTTGAGAACTCCCACCTCGTATTTTCCAAAGAAACCATTGTGTTTTTCCTGAGCTACTGACCTTCTCTACAGAGATATAAACTGAACTCCCTTTGTATTTCCATTGTAATGTAATTGTGTCATGCTTCCTAAATACAATTTGACTTGATTGACTAATTAGGCACTGCAGATTACCTGATTGAGCAATCAGTCTGGTCGCATAAGATACTTCCTGTTCTAACTCTGAGGAACTTTATAGAGCCTAGAGTGTATCCTCCACCAGTAGGAAATGCTTTCCTAATATAGGTCTTTAAATGCATCACGGGATTTGCTACAAACGGGCAGAGATCTTTACACATTCTTACTAGGAATGTTCTCTGGTAGAAGATAATATTCCTGTTAGGATGCTTCCTAGAAATGCTTTGTCCTATCTTTTGCTCCAACAATTATCCTACTCTGTTGCCTCAGACATCTCCTATAAATGTTGACAAAATTAAAACCACTGGATTAAAATGTGATCAAAATTATATTTTTAGTCTATTCATACTGTACTTTGTCTCTCCATCAGAACAACTTAATAGTATTTGCTGAAAGGAGGAAACCCAAACGCATATGTAATTATAGCTAGAAATCTACCCTTTGATATTACAGAAGGCCCAGAAGCAGAAACACTATCTCTACGAGAGACTGTTCATTAATAGAACAATAGAGATAGCTAAATTTATGTGTCTTAGCTACAAGCTAATACATCTGATATTAAGTAGCGTTTCCTGACTATACCAGATCTCTCTCCTGAAAGAAATCTCTACCAAATAACCTGAGCCCTCCTGCAGCGAGGCTTTTATAGAGTCTGCAGGTTTCCCCCTCAAGTGCACGCACACAGTTACATGTTCCTCTCCCAGGAAGCTCTGGCAGCTGCACTCACTTTGCTGCTCTGAGCTGGCAGCTCTTGTGTATGCTCATGCCTTCTCCTTCAGGAGCTTCCACAGGGAGAGAAATGAAAATGAAATTAAACCCTCAGGAAGACCTTGGAATCCCAATTTAAATAAAATATTCTCTACTGCCTTACATCCACATGTACTCTTCATGTATGCATGAGAATGAGAAGCTTCTATATATGCAATTATAAAAATAATAATGTATACGAACCCTTGGAAGCAGGCAAACTTAAATGAAGCTGGGTTTATGACCTACTGGCAAACTGTTCATTGTGCTAGAGGACAGGTGTCCACTGCATCACATCTCTGTAGTTCTATGCTCAGGCTTGTACTGGTTTCCAGTCCCTACCACATATGTTTACAGAGAATTTTTGTTTCCCTGGCCAAGAACTGAGCATTTATTCCTATTACATTCATTGTCATAATGTAGGAGAGTCCTTGTGGCTTAAAGTATTCCCTTTTTTGGTTTTGCTTGTTTTATCCTATTCTCAAAAAGATTCCTTCTGACCCAGCAGCTAGTCAATATACCATAGAACATGCTACCCAGAACCATTTTTGAAATAATTTTTGCTTAGCCCTTCATTTTTCCCTTGTGACTCCTTGGTGGTTTGGGTTTTTTCTCTCTCTTCCCCCTGCAGCTCTTTTTTGTTACTGTTTATTGCAAAGGGGTATTCCTTTGGTTTAGATCATTGATTATCTGAGCATAACTCAATCCTGCATCTCTGGGATGCTTACTAACTGCAAGAGATACTTCTGCTCACTCTGATTGATTTCTCAGGATAAAAAAAAAACCAAAAAACAATGAAACTCTACTGAGTTTTGCCGCCAAAAGAACTTTACAAAGTAATTCAAGACTACACACAAAGAGAAACAGCAACTTAGTATCAGTAGGTTATTGTTTTGTAGCAAGAGAATTAAACTAAAGGTGAGAACTTTTTAGGGACATTAATTCAAAGTATTCTCACTGCAGTGATTTTAAATCATATTTGCCACAAAAATGGAAGAATGACACCTACTTTGGTCAAGCTTATTTTCTTCCATCTGATCACTGGGGTGTAAGGTTACAATGACTACTTTGAAAGTCGCTGCATAGATGCTATTGGTACGATTGACTTCTGCTGGTCACAGATTGCAAGACCTGCAACAGAATCTCA
>VYZM01008309.1:0-16795 GCA_013398915.1 Dromas ardeola | reverse complement strand
CAAAACTAAAATCACACCATCCACAACTGTCCAAAAGCCCCGTAGGACAGTATCCATAGTAATACTGTAAGATGGAGGAAAGAGATGGGGAGTTGATATGTGAGGCATGAATTGTTCTAGAATACATCCAGAGCATGACCTGTATGTACACGGGTTGCGCCTCTCTTAGGATTGCAAAGTCTCCATCCTTGGAGACACTCAAGAGCTGTCTGGAGACAGTCCTGGGCAACCAGCTCTAGGTGACCCTGCTTGAGCAGTGGGTTGGACCAGATGATCTCAAGAGGTCCCTTCCAACCTCAACCATTCTGTGATTCATTCTGAGTCTGTGATTCTCCCCTGTTATTTGGAAAAAACTAAACAGGTAGAAGCTGACTTGTTTGTGTAACTTATTTCAGAGTCAGTCTTTCTAGTATTTGTTGTAAGGATGGAAATCATGATACATAGATAGAAAAAATATAGAAATAAAGTTAAATTGATGGTTCTGCAGTTGTGCTGAGTAAGATGCTATTACCAATCATTTTAAGTCAATCCTTCAGGACAGTAGTGCCCAATGGCATCATAATCTGTTGACTTTTTTGTTCAAAAATTAATTTGCACTGAGGAATAAACCGGGTCTTTCAGTCATCTTGTATTAGGAATACAAGCAATGAGCAGTATGAACATTTACCATTACATCCTATCATAAATTGAGAAATAAGTTGATAAGAGATGAGGTTATGCAAAGCAGGCTCACATATCACTCAATCATAGAACAGCTGAGGTAAGAAGGTACCTCTGGACATCATCTTGTCTAGTCCCTGCTCAAAGCAGGGTCATTTAGAGCAGGTTTCTCAGGGCCATGTCCAGTTGTGTTTTGAATATCACCTAGGACAGAGATGCCACAAGCTCTTGGGCAGCCTCGTCTGAGTATTCAACCACCCCACCAGTAAAAAAGTTTTTTGTTTTATTTAAATGAAATTTTCTATACAGAAATTTGTGAAAATAATTTTGGTTTGGAGTCCTCACAATGAGAGGGAAAAAAAATATTGCACTGAAGTACCATGCCTGGTTTGCCCTTGTTTTACTATGGGATGTAAAAAATTTAGAGAAAGGGGCTGAACTCTCCACTGTTACCTGGGAGCATAACCAGCCCTTGTGAAATAGAAAACTCATTCTTAAAGAAAAGTGCAAGATGACCCCTAAAGGAGTCAAGTCACTCCAGGGGTGAAACAACTTGAAGCAACAATGAGTTTTTAACAGGAGTAACTTGAGCTGCAGTGAGCAAATGAAATATGGAATTCATAATGATATGGCATAATGCCACAAATTAAACCATCTTCAGAGAGTCCATTTTCAGTCTGTGGCTTGCTTTCTTGAGCAATGAATTTCGTTTTTGAGACTCAGATAGCTCACCTCATCCAAAACACAATATAAAAACCCACTTCATTGACTTAGTCCCACAAATAATAATAGGAATTGATATAGCAGTAGAGTGAACTCATCATTTCATGGGTAAGTATCTGAGAAAAGTGACATCTCAACACAATTTACCATCTGAACAGATAATTAAGAGACAAGGGACTGAAAGGGAATTAAAAATTGAAGTGGATACAGCATTTAAAATTGACACATGTTCTACGCTACTTTTTTATTTATTTGAAAGTATTCTGCTGTCCATTATTGCTCTAGCTATGTAGGAAGAAGTTTGGGATGTACAGAGTGTTTTGAAAGAATACTGTTAAGAGGATTTTAGGGGAAGAGCCAGGAGCATTACATAAATCAGCAAGCACATCATAAAGGAGAAATGGGTAACCAATTTCCACGAAATGTTTCTGTCCAGACAGAAAGGATTTTTTTTTTCCCCAGTTCTATACGGGTCAAACAGAAATATGCCTGGATTTATATGCAAAGATTATTGAGCTTTTGTCTACAGAGGAAAAGCCCAAGTTTGGTACTTGGTTTTCAATGACAAGTTGAATTGTTATAGTGTAAACATCATTGAGAAAGTATTTTTTCTTGCAGTCTCTTTTAAAATTAACCATAATAATGTCCTTCTTTTCTACCCAACTCTACTTACAGATTTAATGGGCAATACTAAAGAAGAAACTGAAAGCAGGAGAAAGGTGCGTAATCATAATGATAATAGGCTGAGGTTGTGGTGACTCTGCTGTAAGGAGAAGGATCTGGTGTTGTAGTCTGGATCTAAGTTGTGCAAGCCTATTAAGAAAGGCATAGGAGTATGTGGGATGAGAAAAGTGTCTTAAAGGGAATATTTAAGCACAATCACTATTGAAAAACTGGTATAAATTGGAAAAAAAAATCAAACGTGTTTAAGAGGAGATGGATAAGAGCCTAGAGAGAGAATACTCAATGGAATAAAATGGAAAATAGTCCACTTCTGTAGGCAACTAAATGCTGTGAATGCAGGTTAGATTTTAGATGACAGTCTAATAAATCTATGGAACACCATACACCTGAGATATTTTCACACTGTTAAACAATAGATCAACAGTTAGAAGTCTTTTAGTCAGTTAAACAGCAAAGTGGGTGCATAGTGCATTTTATGCACACATTGCAAAGGATTGTGAATTACTTGAAATCTATCAAACTAAAAATGCTTGGGATGTTTAGTAGAATCATAGTGACTCATCCTCATGGCCCTTCGTGTAACCCGCAGGGATGACAGTAGTCATGACGGTGGGTCAACTTGCAATAGGCACACCTTTGTAACCTTATTCCAGGTTTCCTGCTGGTCTTTGGAAGTTCGTTACTGTAGTACACCCTTTGTTACACCTACTTCATTGCACCTACTCTTTCTTTCCTGTGTAAGCTAATACTACGTAGGGTATTCCAGCATGCTGCTATCTCACCTCTTATTATGTTTTAGACATTACCTAATAGGTAAAGATAAGTAGTTCATCAAGCAGGTAATTAACCAATAAACTAGGCAGTATGATAAATAATTTATGGTGTAAGGAATGTGGCAGTGGACATACAGTAAAAAAGGTCATGTCAAAAGGAACTGTGATGCCCAGCAGCAAACTCACATAACAGCAGAAAAGTAAAAGGACAGCCCACTGGACAATAGTTTCTCCTAGGAGAGGAACCCTCATGGAAATCAATCCTTTTGCCTCCCCTCACCTTCCCTTCCCTGTAACACACTGATGTTATATTTTAACCACATATTCATAGCGGTCTTTGTATGAATACACTGAAAATTTGGTGAGCTTGTACCATTGAAATTCACCTCAGGACAATGTGGATAAATCCAACCATTTACATTACAGATACATTTTAAAGACAAATACAAGAGTTACTTTCTCATTGTTCTGACTCTGATCCTTGCAAAGTCCACAAAGTACGCTTTGCAGTACAAGAGAAGCTGTAGATATAGGGAACAAAGGGATTGCCAGTATGAAAAGAAGATGAGAGACCAGGACATTATTATTCATATGCTGAAATGTGGGTCCTGATTCCTATATCTAGCTATTACGTCTGACTTTTTTGGCCTGTGTTAGCAAAATAACTAACTAGGTTGGATCTAGGATAATCTACCACGTACTATAACAACATTGATAAATTGACATTTTTTTTTAACTCCTTTTTTAAAACTGGTTTCAGAAGTTCTAAGAATTGAAATACCTTTTCTAATGTTATTTTTTTTTTCCTTTTAGATAGTATGGAGATCAAATGTTTCCACTTTACTCTCACTGTTATTTGCAAAATTTTATCGAAATTTATAAACAGTTTTGTCTCCTAGAAAGTCTATTTTCTAGTAAAGTATTTTTCCTGAATATTTACGGTATTACGCTACTTGTCTCTTGAATGTATACACAAACTCACAAAACTTAGAGAATTTGCCATAGTTACACAATTCGTGGAAGTAAAGAACCACTGAAGAATTTGTAACGCTGCTTGCCTCAGTCCATTTTAGACTGTTAGGAATGAGTTTCAAAGTTCATGAGTGGATTTAACTCTTTTTGACTTCAAAAAACAGGCAGCAGGTTGTTGGGCTTAGGAACACCAGCTTTAGTACAGTCTCATTTAAACCTGAATTGGGGAGATCTATTATAGTCAACCAGACTTGAGGTAGTTTGGTCTTCATTTGTAGCAGAGCAGCAAATGTTGGCAATGTAGAACATCATGATGAGTAAATGGAAGGTGAAGTAAATCCAGGAAGAGCTGAATCTATACTGAATGCAGACTTCAAGTTCACATTAAGGTCATACAGAGATAAGATGAAAAAACATGTAGCATGGACACATAATGCTGCCATTACTCTTTCTGTTAATATTCTGATGGTTTGGGGATAAAGCCTGACAGATATGTCAGGATTAATGATTTTTGGGTTTTGATTTCAAGAAAGTGCCCTTGTGGAAGTCTGCACAAGAGTAAATTAATGGAAGAAGACGCTTGAAGATGTTAAAGCGTTTTATGAATGCTTTTCATAATTACAATTTAAAGGGTCAGTTACGACTTTCCTTGGTCAAAAATCTCAGTACATGTATACAGCTTACATTTTAATTCCATTGGGAGAATTTTTAGTTTACTGAAAAGCCATTTATCATCTAATCAGAATCTTTCAAGTATAATTTAGAAGTATTTAAAGTCTTGGACTTGCTTTTTCTCAAATGAACTGGTCATTTACTGTGTCTAGGTCTTGAAGCTATAAAGACATTTGATGTTAACATATATGGGTATGATGTACTGAAACACTATGATAATATTTCAAAGAATGTATGCATCTTCTAGAGCCAGGAAAATACTTCTATATCCAAACACTTTACATATAGACATAGGGCATCCCTTTAAATGGCATGCACTGTATTTTAGCTTATTTTCCACTAAGATGCAAAAAAGTCTTTTTTTTTTTTTTTTTTTTTTTTAAGAAATNTTTTTTTTTTTTTAAGGAAATATTAGTCTATTCTCATACATGCTTCTAAATCTGGTTGTGAAAATATCGTTTCCAGAGATATCCTGGGTTGTCTCCCTCTCACTCAGCTTCATACGTCTGCAGTTTATATGAGTACATTCTAGCTAGTAACCCAATACTGTCTTCAAGGTCAATAGGGAGCAATATCCAATGATTCATCTGACCTATTTTAATCATCTATTTTAGCATGAGATGAGTCATGCTTTGAAAGTGCCAATTTTACTCCACTCACTGTGAAAAAGTCTTGACAACTAGCTGACATGAAAATATCTGTACTGCTGATGTCTATATTTGTGATCTCATGAATGCCATTCTGTGTCTATCTTCAGAACTCTTTGATTTCCCCATCCTTTATTTATGAAAATTCTAGTCATCCAATCAGTGAGTCAAAACAGAATTGTATAGCACTGCTGAATATGCATATAGCACAAGTATCAACTAGTTACTAGCATATTTTAAACAACCTCTGTGAAAGAAATTCACGTGGTGGGATGGATTCTGCAAGTCATGTTGTTTCAGAGTGAAGTAGCTTCAGAAACAATTCTTCTGTCACTTGGTTAACTGAAATACCGTTCAGGATAAAGTAGTTTGGTAAGGGATATGATTGGTAGTAATATATCTGAGAAGGCACACCCCTCCCCTTCATATGAATGGACGCAGTTATGTTATTGTAAAAGTATCTTCTATATGGAAAAAATTGTATGCATACAAATTCTACTGTTTTGATAAGACTGAGAGGTTTAATAACATCTTAACAGCGAAAACGATGTTTTGTATGAAGCCCGTCCTTAACACAGTTCATATTTAATGTACGATAGGGATCAAAGTTGTTTGACAATTTTTAAAAAATGCAATTGTTAAACATTATGACAATTGGTTGTACACAGTAAAAGGTGGAACACTGCAGATAAATTGGCCGCCTTCAGTATCCTCCTTCCTGCATTTAAGGAATGTGACCTTTAGTATAATGATTTCACTTATCTTTTTGGAGATTACTAGAGAGATAAATTTTCATCAGCAATGTGGGAAACTAGTGCAAAGATTTCTAAACCTAATTTCTTACTCTTTGGATCAAAATCATATTTCAATGTTTCAGCTATTATTTAAACAAAACTTCTTTTAATGAGGTATCCCAGCTGTTGCTGTATTTTGGCTTTCACCAGATCAATTGATTCTTAGTCATTAAAAAAAACCCATGTTTTGATGAGTACAGAAAACCGTTGCTCCCTGAATATCAAAACTCAGTAACAGCTGAAACTTACTTTCGCATTTTTTGAAGCATAAACCCAATGTTTCACATCTCTGCGGAAACATGTAGCATACGAGTACAAAGTTTGCGAAAGCAGTCATTGTCTCAGGCGTCGCTGCAAGTGTAATCAACCAACTAACTGTAAATTGATGATAGCTGCCAATTTTGCAGGGATTTAGAAGTATGATATAGCGTTATAACATATAGCAATTAATTTTAGAAATGAGCACATTTCCTTCTGTACCTTATTATCTGTTTTACAGGTCTGGTAGGTTAATTACATGGCTGATTAAGAAAAGGCATATTTATTTATATCTTAGTATAAATAAGTAATTTGTGTTTTTACAGGAACTACCAGTGTCCCAAACCAAGCCAGGCAGTGAGCAGTATGGTAAGCAGTATGGACGAAAGGGGTCTGGCCCTTCAGCCTGTGTCTTGGCTGGTGTAGATGCTGACAAGGGGTCTATCTTCAAAATGGTAGCTTTCTACATTAGTCAGCTGAATTTCACCATATGTGTCTGTATGAGCTGCCTTGCAATTCCTAACTTTGATCATCTTAATTTAAGTTAAATACTTTACTGGATTTCCTGTGTTTTTGGCAGAAGGCTGAAGAAAGGATTATCAAGAGTAGCTTCACCTTGCTGTAGGATGGAGTTGGATACAGTCTTTCATGTGCTAGTCTGTTATTGGATTTGTAATCTAATTCTTTGCTTTCATTACATGCAAAGAGCTTTTGAGCACTGTAGATCCATGGTTATCTTCTTTTATTGTTTTCAGAAGTTGGGTCTGTGAAACTCTGTAATTCTTTAGTTGTCTTTTCTGAGTTTTTTACTCCTGGCTCAATCCAGTGAGGAGCTGTGAAACTCTCAAGAAATGCTGAGCATCATCAAGGTCTATAAAAATCAGTGTAACTGGAGGTCACTCACTGGATTATGATATCATACAAAATCAGATCCTCAGTGAGCCATGGGCTATCAATTTAAATGAGATACATTTGTGAAACTTAGTATCCTCTGCCTTATTTTAGTAGCTTGGGATGTACATATATGATGCACAATAGTATCATATAAAATATATAGTCTGCATTATTTATCTTAATTTGCAGCATGTAAATATTAAACCCCATGTTCTGTTATTCTTATTATTACTGAGTAGCAGCTTAATTGAATTCAGCAGGCATAAGATACAAGAGATTTAAGGATGGCAAAGCTACATCTTTAAGTGCTTTGTAATGATGAGTTAAAGAATTATACAACTCAGAAGCACTGTTACTTAGGAAGAAATGCGAATATGTCTAAGAACTTATTTAACATCTAGTTTCTGATGTTTTTCCCAGCTTTAATTGCATTCTAATTTTCTAATTAATTTTAGAAGAAATACTCATGGGGATACCTATTTATTAGTGAATTTGAAGATTTTTAACTTTTCCTTGAGCGAACAGCATAGAATCTTTGAAAAAAAACCAAACAACTGAGCATAGAGTTATAAATAACAGCATGTCAGGATGAAAATAAAATGTGATTTATAGTCATATAAAGATGTGCTTTATTTTTTTTTAAAAATATGTTCTTTGAAACTTTAGCAAAGCTGTATGTCTGTAAAAAAGTCACTGATACTTTGTCTGTGAACTTAAAATTTTTCAAGCTGAGGAATGCGTTGCATATTTGTTCCCTGTAATTTGTTAGGATGCACTGGGAATGTCAGAGGTTTGATATCAAAAGAAGTCAACTGTTGTAGCAGAAGCAAGTGCTAAGTTTGAAAGGAGAACTTAGTTGTGCAAAAGAAGCAGTGGAGTATAGCCACTGCCTTTCAAGAAGACAAAGAGTTGGAGAATGAGAGTCTCTGTTGATTCAAGTAGTGCACACTGAAAAATATATGGACACATAAATAAACATAAATACACATAAGTGCATGACTATGCTTATTTCAGATACTCTTAACTTTATTGATGATCATGTGATTATTTAGTGAGGGGGAATTTCAATCATACCTCCAAGCAGAAAATGTAAACTATAAAGTTAGGTTCAAAAGTACGGATGGAAAATTTGTGATTGTTGATAGTTGTTAAGGCTACGTGTAATGCCCTGATCTACACTGACATACTTTGGTATATCCACTTCCCTCTTTAATTTCTCAAATCTTGTAGTAGTATTAATTCTTAAAAGAGCTTTAATTTTTCCCTTACTAATTTATCTTTTATGTAAGTCCAAAATTCGTATGGTCATAAGATGATATCTACACCTGGACTAGTCATCTATATCTGAAGAAAAATAGGCAATTACCCTATGTCATCCCTTAACATTTACAATTAGAAATCTGATCTCTCTTTATGGTCAGAAACATATTTCTACATTTACATTTTGTGACAAAAACTTCACATTTCCTGAACAGCTTTACTCATGTATGGCTTTACTCACTGCGTGCTTTTGAAAACTTTACCCTACTGGTGCTATGCATTTATTTCCATTTTGAAAGAATTTCTTCCACTTGATTTTCTTTAAATAATTTTTAATTGCAAAAGCAAGAAAATATTTCCATGTTTTTAAGAGTTATGTTTAAAAAAATTATAACTGTTCTGGAAATCAAATACATATTTTCCCTAGAAATAATAATCACTGAAAAACATCCTGAAGAACCATAGTCAAATGGAATTTACAGAAGGCATACATTCAGATGACTGTATTGCCTTAAACTGAAGCTATAGGACTAAGAACCCGAAACTGTACAAATTATGATAATTTTGGTTTAATAATTCTATTTGCGACTATTGTCTAAAAGAGGAGATTAATAACATCTCAGATGACTTTTACATAATTACATCAATGTTTTATTAGCACTGCTATAGCCAAGTAAAAGGATCTGCATGTAAATGGGACTAAGACTCTTTGCTCATGTTTTCTTTTAATTTGATAAAGGCGACTCTGCCTGCCTCTTGTCTCTTTGATACAGTTCTTAAAAAAGCACCTGTTGTTATTTATTTCCTTCTCATGCAGCCATGATCCTTTCCACTTTCTTATCAACTTCAGGTTTTTAAAAACATGTGTTCTAAAGGGTTTGGTTTTTAGAGGTGCTGAGAGCAGCCATTGTCAACTGGATTGTTCATGCTCTGAAATGCAGACAAATCTATCCATTACACTTCAGTAACAGAATGGAAACAAACACAGTAACAGCAGCAGAATTACTAGGCATCTGTAAATGTAGCTCCTTGCCCTTTGAACAGATTTGCATTCACCCATGCAAATTCCTGGAACTCTAGTTGGCTTTTACACAGATGAAGCAGTCAATTACAGAACTGGGTCCCTTGGGAAACGTTCATCGGAAATTCTCTAGTACAGTAGCATGCAACATCAATGGTGTCTGAAAAATATAAATTAGTTAAGACCCACTAGAGTTAACTATTTGACTAAATAATTATAAAATACAATACCATTCTTTTTCCATAATGCTGTAACTACAATACATCATGCTGAGATACTGAGATCTTTTTGATCCCTCATATTTCAATTAATTAAAAAAAGTCAGTTTAATAAAAACCTACACCGATATTTTAGAGGAACAGACTGTAGATGATTGCTTTTCCATGTTTTTTGCTTACAACTATGCAAAAATGCAAGAGAATTTTTTTTCTCTAATAACACTATCACTATTTCAGTACTACATACATACTGCACCAAATATATGAGAATTATTATGGCCTTGGATCAGCTTTGTTTGTATGTTTCTTTTCTATTAAAAAGTTGTACAAAATTTACCAATTTAAATCTCTCAAACAGTAATTTTAATATTGATATGCTTCTCTAAGGAAAAAAAATGCATAATTATCTTGATAATTTACTGCATTGATTTTCTATTAATAAAGTAACAAAATCCGCAAAATACTACACAGCAAATTGATAGACTAGAATTATTACTACATTAACTGAATATAGCAAATTATTAAGCTATCAAGTCACTCAGGCTTATTTGTTACAGGAGATTCCGTTAGTAAGTGTAGCACAGGAAAAACAAAGAAATCATATTGTTTAACCTAACTATAAAATTAAATGGGCTTTTTGTTCCTCAGCTTATAAAATAGTATCCCCAAATGTAGTCTGATCTCTTTAATAGACTCATTGTTTTTGACATTTTGGCAACTATTGTAAAACACCTGGAGCAACAACATGTATGTTGCTAGAATTTGCATTTTTAACTTCTTTAAATAGATTGTCTGTTTAGGGTCCAGCTCTGCTTCTGTGGCTTCTTCATGGCATTGTAATGGATGAAGAGCTTTAACGATAAAGCAGTTATTCCTCATTTCTGTTGCCTAAAGGCAGCAAGTCCTTGCTAACAGGCTTTTGGAAAGAAGTCAGTCCTCTTATTTCTTTCTCCATACAACTGGTAGATTGACCCCAATTCCATGCCCTAGAGCTCCATACCAAAGCATCAGAGCGTGCAGAGCACTCACAGCGTTTTCTCCTTCACCATGAACAATAGCCAACATCTGTTAGGGCTTCGATCTGAATTTTGGATAGGTACTGTACTAGGCTTGCAGGATTGATGCTGATCTGTCAACATGAAAATTAAGTGCTCATAAAGCCAGTGATCCCATCCTTGAAAACGGTAATGTGTCCCTTGGATATCAACGTTTTTGACCATTCCACATTGCTGACATGTCTACTGGCTTTTCAAGAGGACGCAGAGCAATTTTATGACCTCTACCTTCCTCTGTGTGTGATACTTGGTTATCTCTCGATCTAAAAAAATAGACCCATGAGTGGAATCTTTTATGAATAGGGTACATTATGTCAAGGTTAAATGTGAACAGTTGCTTTATATTGGCAAAAAACACAGAGGAAAATTTCCTGCACCATGGAAGTGGGTCCTGTATAGGGCCTATACAAGGGATACAGAATGTACAAGGACAGGCTGCTTTTATGGAGAGTGAAGTGGGCTTGAATAGTCCACAATATTTTTATTATTTTTTCACAACTACAGATGACACCAGAAATAATGTCTAAGAGGACGTATGGGTGGAGAGTGCATGACCACTTTAGGCCCTGCAGCAAGACAACTGAAGCACTGGATATGCAATTTTTTTTCATTTTGAAAACTCCACTGAATAAAGAGCGTGCTGTATTGAGAACAGTGAAATCTCTCCTTGGGACTCGTATTGTCTGTAAAGCGCATATCAGTCAAGAAAGGAAAACAGCAGAAGAAAAGGAAAACAATAAAAATAAATTTTCAGTGTTGCTATACATCTTTTGAAAGAGCAAACAATAAAAAATATAAAAGTTCAAGTCAACACCTAATCTTGCTTTTGGGAGCTGCATAGTCCCTTCTTTCTCCCTTTGTTTTTACATACGTCAAATTAGTGTAAAAGCTTCCTGGACCACAGATTTTATCTTGTATTTATATTTCATGCATTTACTTTAAAATAAAAATCTGCATTCATGAATACTGGAAACTCCCTGAGTAGTTTGAAGAAAGCTTACTTTTATTTCCTTGAAGAAGCAAAGAAGTTTAGTTCTCTGTGATTCACGGGATCACATACATAGAGGTGACCTGAAGTAACGGGAAGGTACATAAGCATCTATCTGCTAAAAATCATTGTGAGTTAAATTTGCAAAAAGCCATACAAATCTGCAAAGCAGCAGAACAAGCGAAACTGCAAATGCAGAATTTCAGAAATGAGGAAAATCAAGAAAGAATGAAGGTTATCGCACAGCAGAACATGCTGAGACCCGTAGAGAAAGGCATGCGAGTGATGCACTACAGAGACCATCCTAAGCAACTGTGTAAAAAGAAATCATCATGCAGACAGAATCCACCCAGCAGATCTTCCCATAAATACGATTTTGTCGTTGCTGCTATCCTTTATACAGGTGTTGGCTTCCTTGTACGCTGAGCTTAGGAGAGGAACTGGGTGCTGCTGTGCTAACCATTTACTGTAACAAAGGGTACTGAGGCAAAAGAGGCAGTAAAAGGCAGTAAGCCCTATATCAACTCTTTTTCTTGCACTGATCATCTGTGTGACAAAGCACTCTTGAGTGCCCTGAAGGAGCAGGGCCAACAAAGAAGTCGAAGGGCACAAGAACATGCCAAACAATTTTCTGGGCACATGTGATAAAGGGTCAAGTGATCCTTCTGGCACACATTTGTAACTGATCAACCATTCTATTCTCCTGGGAAGAAAATGAATCTGGATAAAAATGAGGAAAAAAATAGGTTTTCACAGAGTTGGGTTATATTATCCACTCAAAATTGTCAATTATTTTTATTAATCTTCGTTCTCAGAGCAAGTGGAAGCCTGTGCAGATAGTCTCTTCCTTGTGTTAGCTGCTGTACAAATTAATCCAAAACATTTTCACTGCCCCACATTCCCTACAAGCATGTCACAACAGCAAAACAACTCCTTTGTTTGAAGTTGTCATCTATTCCTTACAGCAATGTGTTGGCTGCTGGCTCCTGTATTGGAATAGGAGTGTCTGGGACTGTGACGTGTCTAACAGGAGTAAAGGCAACATGTAGAATCAGCTCTTACAGCTAGCTCTTATAGCTTACTTAGACCCAAATAAGTGATGCTAACTTTACATGCAGGTTTATAAGAATCAGAGGAACATTGCAGACAGGTTCTGCTCCTCATCTCTTAAGACGATGTATTGCGGCCTTTTGCCACAATGGTGGTGTCCTTTTTCTTGCGCTTTTCGTCCAGCATAAAAAGAAAGCAGGGAAAAAAAAGAAATGGCAAGGGGGCGGGCTGACCAGGACTGAAGCTGCAAATCTGTGTCTCTTACTTTCCAGACTCTGACGATCTTGATGTGAAACTTCTGAAAGTCATGACCATTTCAGTTCTGCACATCAACCAAAGATATAAATACCAGAACTGCTTCTCCCAGTGTGATATGGTGGAGGTAAGAAAGTCAGAAAAGAAGCAGAGTGATGAAGAGCATGGGCTATCTAAACACAAAAATAGCATAGCCAGGCTGGATTAGAGGGCAAATAGAAATTAGAATGAAATTATGAACCTTTCCCCTCTGGATGCAGGAACTCTAACACTTAGATACTGTTAGCATTTACTTTCATTTCCAAAGCTTTGCAAATGGATTAAGTGTATCAATTTTGCTTTTCAGCATCTTGACCAAAGGCAGCCTTGACTGCAGCAGGGTCACGGCTCATTTAGCAGAGTTTATCATCTCTGTTTCCACGGATTTCTCTGTTCACACTCTGAGTGCTGCAGCAACTAGTATTACACAGTTAATGCAGTCTTGTCACAGAACTGATGCAGGTATAATCACTTACAGAAGTGAACAGGGAATCGTTGGGGCCCTGCTTTAGGTGACTCCTTTAGCACTACTAGAGCTGACAGGACCTAGCTGTGACACTGAAAAGGAAAGCTTGTTAATTAAAATTCTGTTTTATTAGAATGTTATACAGATGACATTCAGCTATTTTATAAAAAGTTTTGCAGTGTGGTACAGCAGTCAGGAATACAGCACTTGTTATAAACGCCAGCACTATCCATTGCTTTTCTCTAGGAGGAACTCCACTAGTTTGACAAAATCTCTGTATGCAGTTTAATTTAAGGTTTACTCTGACAATCCTAGATACTTAAAATGCTTTGCTAATTGCTACTTGATCAAAATGAACTATTTACAAATTATCATTCTTGAAGGATGTAAGGACATTGTACCTTTCTGCTCAAATTTTATTCCTGACAAGTGCCTGGTTGAGATCTTGCAAAACATCTAAGCATGTGTTTATACGTAAATGCAATAGCAGTTCTAGACTTCAAAGACTTAATCTCAAGAAGGTTTAATGTGAGAAAATAATACTAAGGTAGAATTAGTATCACCTAACATGTGAAAGTTGTGTATCTAGGAAAGTTAGTCTTTGGCTTCTTTCTCTAATCAATGGTAATGAACAAAGGCTATTAGTCTTGACTGTCTTAGACATCTGAAGTTGGGAAATGCTTATCTGACAGTTGGCTCCAAAGGGAGTCTAGGTAATGAACTTAGACTTGATGCCCAACTCCTAGAAAGCTAAGTGAGATGAATCTTATCCTTCATTTCCAGATAATAATAGATGCAATCGTTACAGTAGCTCCATTTTCACAAACACCCACACTTCATTACAAGACGAAGGCATAAGCATGATATTATTAGCATAATTGTTCTGGATAAAGCATAGCTATGCACTTCATATAAATGGAAACAGTTTATTTTCCCATCATTTTTTTAGTTGCAGCCTTTAATGTACTTAACTATTCCTCATTCTGACGTGATAATATTATGTATTACATCTTCTCTGCTTGAAACACTACTTGTTCCTGGTTTTCATTATGTCCTTCACCTCTATTTGTTCTGTTACTAGTGTGTTTGTTTTGCTTCCTCCCTTAAGAGCAAAGATACATCTTTCCACATCCCACTGCATGTCCTGAAGTTGTATTCTGTCTTCTTGGTGAGTATCCATAGTGCTGCTTTGTAAGTTATTGTCAGTAAAACATCATCAAAAGCACTTTGGGAGAAATCCTGATTTGCTATGGAAGCCACTTGAAAAATTCCGAAGTCTTCAGTGGGACAAGATGTAATTCTGTTTGTGAAGAGATCCTTCTGAAATGTTTAGCTTTCTACAACTCACTCACCCAGTCTAAATTTCTTTCTTTAGAACAGGTAGGGCATGAAGAAAATAGCTCACGTGGGGACTACTGCAAATGGTTTCCTTTCTGCTATTTCCTGTCAGCAAAGAATTCAACAATTTGTCATGAGCAACAAACAATACTGAGTTTAAGTAACATGAGCAGAGCTTCTTTCAAGATGATCACAGAATCATAGAATTGTTTGGGTTGGAAGGGACCTTAAAGATCATCTAGTTCCAATTCCCTGCCCTGGGCAGGGACACCTCCCACTAGACCAGGTTACTCAAAGCCCCATCCAGCCTGGCCTTGAACACTTCCAGGGATGGGGCATCCACAGCTTCTCTGGGCAACCTGTTTCAGTGTCTCATCACCCTCACAGTAAAGAATTTTTTCCAAATATCTAATCTAAATCTCCCCTCTTTCAGTTTAAAACCGTTACCCCTCATCCTATCACTACACGCCCTGATAAAGAGTCCCTCCTGATCTTTCCTGTAGGCCCTCTTTATGTACTGGAAGGCTGTGCTAGATACCACTTTCCTGGGGCAGATGGATTTCAGATAATTGCTTCCCTTAAATTAATCAAGGCCTGGCTGGTCTCAGTACTCCGTGATGTAGTAAATGGTCTGTAGTGGTGCTTTTATAGAACATTCAGATCAGACTTGGGGCAGCATGATGCTACCCAGAGCATTCAAAACTTCACCCATTTGTTAGGGTTTAACTCAAACAGGAAAAGAACGTATGTGTGCACTTGGTTACCATGGTAACGAGCATCTTGGTGGTATAAATAGCAAAATATGAATTATTACCTGGGTAGTATTTTCTTTGTTTCTAAACAAGTCTACCTCTATAATATCAAAGCATTCTTATTCGCATATTTCATGTTTTGTTTCGAACATCCTTTGTTACATATTGCATAACTGATTACTTTTAAAAAAAAGGTTATTCTAGAGTAACATGGGAATATAATGCTGTACACAAAAAAAAAAAGAAAAGGATAAAAAGTTCTGCAAGTCTTATGATGAGGTCTGTGTCACTTCTTGGTTCCTTCATCTTGCTCTGACTGTAAAATTTGCTGAGCTTTGATTGTTCTTGATTTCAAAGGCACAGATGCCCAACTTTTCAATAGCAAGGCTGTGGTTAACCTGTTTGCACCTCAGCTTCCACCTTTGAAAAATGAAGGCCTTTAAGGATTCTCCGCTTTATAAGAATTCACTTTTGCAAAGCTAAATTACTTAGCAACTGTAAAATATGCTGAGATCCTGCTGTAGAAGGTGCTATGCCACGGAGGCTGCAAAGTGGTGTTATAATGGTTACAAATGTGGGGAATGGGGAATGGGAACAGAATCAGCAGTTTGTGTGATAGGTTATTTGCAAACAGAACATGAGGGAGAAGGAGGCCTCTGGGGAGTAATTTAATTCTTTGAAGATTTATACCTGCTGGTGATGCCAGCTGAATGGGTTTGTTCTATACAAAAATATGAGTTGTTCCATTTGAAGATCTAGAAGATGACTTTTTAAAATTCCTTCAAGTCATTATTTCAGATAGAGATGTGATCTCACTAATGTATATGCTGTTGTAGCGGGGGGGCGGTGCATTTGCAATATGGCAATTTAGGGCAATTGCATCATTATTGTGAAAAGTTACGATGACAGGCATATTTTCATGGCATCATTAATAATGCTTGTCACAGTAATGTGCTTATTTTTGTGTGAACTATAGGATCTGGAACAGGTTGTCATGCTAGGGCTGCTATGGAAGACAATAATCCCAACCAATGGGAAGTCCTGAAGAGGTTGCTTGTTGATCATTTAATCTGTCTTGGAAGATTTACATTCTTGTGTGTATTGACAAATTGTCATGATCATTCTAATGGTTCTGAAACAATTTTCCAAATTATTTTAATAGTCTGATGATAAAGTATTTGAATAGGATTTTTTCTTACTGTCCTGCAATACTTTTTCTCCATCTGTTGATAACAATAAGACTGAAGATACAGAGCTTGTGATTTTTTTTGTACAT